>CATKHJ010312628.1:0-14878 GCA_949750685.1 Vernicia montana
TGCTAAACTTAGAGAGGGCTTATGCAACATGTTATCTTTGAGTAATCTCACCCTCCTTAGAACATATTAGCCAATTAGTCGAAGCGAAATTTTAAGTCTACTTGGGAAAGGAAGAAATGATGGAGGCATTCCTTGTTAAAACCAAATTCGTATATCCACATGTGTTGTGTGTATTCCCCTAGTGAGCCCTTTGAGACCAATAAATATATATTTTTAGCTTGAGTTTCTTTGTTTAAATTAACCATGTTCTCATTACCTTTGAATTTTTCTTTGAGTAATGGTGCAAAGTTAGTCAAGAATGTAACTTCTTCAAGATTGTATACAATTGATTGGAGCAATTTAAAATTGATAGAGCTTTTGCACAAAAACTTTGTTTAAAAAAAATAAATAAATAAAAAGTACTTATTGTTAAGTTGCTCCATAATTTTTCTTAGAAAAGAAGTGGTTACTAATAAGGTTCAATTGTGTTTTGCTTCATTTTCAAAGAAAACATTTTGTTCATTTTAACTTGTTTCTTGTTTAGCCCATTACCCTTTGGACCCCATTACAACCTTGATAAAGATCTTTTGATCTTTTTGCCCTTTGTGGACTCCATTAGTAGAGATTAAATTGGTTAGTATGCCTATGAGGTGGATGAACTTACTTGGATAAAATCCTTTGAATATAGATTTTCTTTGATAACAATGAGTGTATATGCCTATCATGAAGTGCAACAAGCTTTCTTTTTGATAATTCTTGCAAAACTTTGATTGTTATTTAGTAGATTTGAGTTGATTTTGGGTAAATTGTGTTTTGTATTTTGCGATTATTGATATACTCGAATTCAACACTTATCTGTTGAGGTATGAACTATGTGTTCTTGAGAATATAAAGATTCTTAATTGTTGAGTATGGTTTTGCTTGAGGGCAAGCAAAGAGCAAGTGTGGAGGACTTGTTTGTTTCATATTTGTATAGTATTTTGTCATGTGAAATTAATAATTTTTATATGTAATTTGATTAACTTCATATCCATTTAGTTTAAATCATGTTATTTTATTATGTTTTAGGTTTGAGGAAGGTTTTACTTTATTTTGCAGGATTTAAATGAAGTTGGAAGTCCCAGCGCCCTGCAGTAAATCCCAGCGCCATGCAGCTGCCTGCCTCTTGAAGCCTATGAAGCCCCAGCGCCCCGCTGCACATCCCAGCGCCGCACAGCAGCTTGCCATCTGAAGCTCACAAGCCCCAACGCCTCGCTGCACTATTTTTGAGCAGTTAATGAATTTTTATCCGAGTTTTAGAGGCTATTTTGTACCTTAGGTTATTTTGAAAAAGTATAAATAGATGAATAAAATATTTTAAAAGGTGTGGGCCGTAGAGTGAAGAAAAAGGAGAGGGCCGTAGGGTGAGAGAAAAAGGAGACTGTTATCTGAAATAGGGAATGTTATCTGAAATCTTCCAGATTTTTCATCTTTTCTTTTTGGCTTTCTTCTCTATCGGTTTTCATATTGTTATAGCAGTTTAGGTTCCATTTTTACTGTGGAAAGACCTCTTGGAGATTCAAGAGATTGAATAAGATTGAATGTATTGATCAGCAAGGTTTATTTCCTCTTTCTTTATTTTAATTCTGCTTTGAATTTTTGAATTGAAGAAATTAATTCAATGGATTCATGTGATTTTAATGAGATTGAGATGATTGCTTTATTTTCCATGAGCTAATTCCATTCCTAGTCTAGGATGTGTATGATTTTAATTGTTATGAATATATGATGATTGAACTTCCCTCAAGTGGTGTGTTTTTATTTCTCAAATTGAATTGAGCTTATTTACATGAACTATTACTTGATCACCAATAGTTTGATTTATGTATTAAATGAAGGATTAAGAGATGAAATTTAATATCAGAAACTAATTCAGTTGGTTCTAAGGATGAATTAGAAATATAAATCCTAAGAATTAAATTTAAGTTTTTAAAGGGAGAATTAATTGAATAAAATTTAGAAATGCGAAAGCTATTAAATTGGTTTCAATTAGTTTAAGTTTTAAGAATAGAAATTGGTAAAATAATCGCTTGGGGTGAATTCATGAATATATTACATTAATAAATATTATACAAACCCTGGACGTCTTTCCTCATAAGAATATAGTTTTTATATCATTTTAAGAATTCTCATTTGCATTTCAGCATGTTCATTATTAGCATTTTTCCTTTAATTCAATTATAATTTTAAATTAAAATCTTTTACTTTTTACTTAAATTAGAAAAATAAATAATTTCCATTTGCATTTCCTTGAGAGACGACCTTGGGTGCTTCCGGTATACTACGATTGTCCCGTATGCTTGCGGTTGCCTTTCGGATAGTATATTTCGAGGCGAACACCTATCCTAGGATAGCCTTAGGATCTATACCTTAAATCTGAAATAGGTTTTCTTTATATAATCAGACCTATCCTAAGATAACCTTAGGATCTAGACCTTAAATCTGAAATAGGTTTCCTTTATATAATCAGACCTATCCTAAGATAGCCTTAGGATTCATACCTTAAATCTGAATTAGGTTTTCCCTTCTATAATCAGACCCATCCTAGGATAGCCTTAGGATCCAAACCTTAAATCTGAAATAGGTTTCCCTTCTATAATCAGACCCATCCTAGGATAGCCTTAGGACCTTTTTCCCAAACAGACCGAAAATATCACTTTCATTCTAGATTTTTCCAAGCAAATCGAGAATATCACTTCATCCACCTACAAATGTCTAGTAACGATCACCTAGATATCCCTATGGTTCCTTTTCCATTTCCTTATCATCCTTCACCCAAACATGTCCAAACACTGACCTAGACATCACTTTGGTTCATTTTTTTCATTCCTCCTACTCTGGTTCACTATCATCAGAATCGCCTTACAGACAAGCCAATTCTGATGAGGGGGCAATTGTGAACCCTTAATTTTGCACCCTCCAGTATGCATTTGAACTCTATAGGCATCTAGGCTCGGTAAACATACCTCTGGAAGCTGAAATCGTCAAAGATCGCCAAAATCTCAAAAATTGAGAATTCGAGCCCCGAAACCCATTCCTTAAGCCTCTAAATCATCCTTAGATTATTCGGGATTGAATACGAAGTACAACGCAAACTGGAATCACGAAAAATAGAGTTGAAACGGGTCAAAACGGCAAAAAATGGCGAAACCGGGCAACCAGTGACCACATAGGCCACTTTGGTGACCGCACAAGGGCTGTGCGGTTTTGCACAGCTTGTGTGCGGTTCAAAATGGCCCCTATGTGGTCATCACTTAGCTTATGCGGTCACAATAGCTCATGTGCGGTCCCAGAACCCCCCGTGTGCGATTTTGAGCGTTAAAACACCAAATCCCACATCGAAACTTTGTATTTTCAACCTTCAACCTTCTCGCTATATAAATGAGACCCCCCAAACTCATTTCGACATTCAAAGCTTGCTCACACATCCCTTGGCTTGCTTGATTAGTCTTTGCATCAAGCGAGTCATCCCTCTAAGCTTGGTCCGAAAGGAACGAGCTCCCCAGTTTCTTTTATTTCATGTTTTGTTATTGCTCCTTGCTTTGCAAAGTAAGATTGGGTTGCAACTTCCCGAGTCGACCTGCCGAGTCAAAGGTTCCCCGCCGTCCGAGGCAAGCTGTCTGAGGCAAGTCCGTCGCCGACCGAGACAAGTCTCCGCCGTCCCAAAGTCGCTCAAGCGCAAGGTAAGCATCTTTTCCTTTCTCTTTTCATTTTATTTATTTATTTATTTAATTTTTTTTAGTTAGTTAATTAAATTGGTTTGTCTAGGTTATTAGTTAATTAAAATCTAAAATAATTAATCCAACTTGGTAAATCAATTAGGTTAGCTAATTAATCAACCCACCTTTTAATCAATCAATCTGAAATATGATAAAAGATTCAGACTAAACAAACCCCCTTCGCAAGAAGGGTGAACTACGTAGATTTTGATTCTCATTCGAAGGGATACATAGGCATGCTTGTTTAAAGCATCAAATCCAATTAAAATAAACATTTCCTTCTCTTTCATCTTCTTCACATAGTTTAGGTTTGATGTTTTCATTTATTCATTTATTACTTTAATTTAATTCATGCATTGTATAATTGTTCATGCATCATAATTGTTCATGAAATCATTTTAAGCCATTTTATATTAAATTTGCCAAACCAATTAAATGAACTGAAAATCTAGTCCCCGAATCCTCTTTGGTTTCGAGGCTAGTGATCTTTTTCCTTTGGAATAATAATTGGAGTCAAATGGGTTTTTTCCTTACTTTTTCCAAATAAAATAAAATTAAGGTGGCGACTCCTAATGCACTTTTCAAAATCAACCAATCTGAACCCGAGGGTTCCATCATGAGTTCAAACCTGAATGAGCATTTCGATCCCCTCTAGCGGATCGGATCGGTGCTCGAGCGAGGTCTCACAGAAATATATGTCATCTCTTATGCCAAAGCAGGAGATACATGTATTGTATCATCAACACAAGAAAAGAACAAATACGACATGACCTTTTTTTACTTTTTCGAAAGAAGAATAAGATGGAAAGAAGCATATGTACATAAGTAAAATATATAACATGAACAAAACCTTGCTAGAAACTTATGAATAAATCGTTCTATTGTTAAATCGTTTTATTATAGATATTAAATTATTAAATATATATGCTTAAAATTTCCAGTGAAAGATATTTATCAACAACATGGTTTTATTTTTGTTTTCGCCAGTCAACAACATAGTTTTATAAACATACCAAAAAAAACAAAGGATTTAATTTGTTATATATGCAAAAAAATCAAACCCATAAATTACATATATAAAATTAAATCACTATAATTAAATGACTTACAGTAACTTAAAGAAATCGGTAGAACGAAGTCGTGCTAATAACGTATTGTAAATCGGCTTATTAGCACAGCGAATCAAAAACAATATAAAGCAATAAAGAAAAGAGAAGAAAAAGACATAGAGAGCAATATGTAGAGAGAAAAGGGACTTCAAATTCTTATTATTAAATTAACTCTAGCTTCCTTTATATAGAGGAATAGTTAGGGTTTAGTGTATACAATATTACTGAAATAGTTCTATACTATAATCTCTTTAAAATATATACTTAAGAATGTTTAAGTAATATACACATATTATAAATTATTTATAACATGTTATTTATTTATTTTTTATTGGGCTCATTTTTTTATTTTTCTTTTATTCTTTTTGTTTTTTTTTTATTTTTTTTTATTTATAGGTTTGGCTTTTAAGTTTCAATATAACAAGGTAAGAGTTTTATTTTTCTTTTTGATTATTTGTCTGATTCCTATAAAAAAATTCCTTCTTGGTTTGAATTTTGGTTCATCATTAGTGAAACACTGAATTGACTTATGCTTAATTTTCATAACCAGATACCTAAATGTATTTTTATCCTTTCTATGTTTGACTCGTGATAGAGTCCTCCCCATGCCGCCCTTAAAGGTATACTTCTTTCAATGTTAATGTGTTGTGTTGTAGTTACTATCTTTTCTTTTTAAAATTTTCACAAAACATACAAAGTCTCAACATAGCTTGTCTTTTGTTCCATTCATATTATTGCTTTCTGTTGGAATTAATGGGTTGGGTTTGGATACGTCCATAACGGGTGTATAAATTCATGCCCATTAATTATTAATTAATTATTAGTTAATTAATTAAAAGATAATATATGGATATTATCTTAGAAGATATTATTTTAAAAGTTATTATTTTAGAAGATATTATCTTAAAATTCTAAAGGATTTATTGAATTATTTTAAAATTATTTTTAAGTTAA
This sequence comes from Vernicia montana, assembly GCA_949750685.1. Lineage (NCBI taxonomy): Eukaryota > Viridiplantae > Streptophyta > Magnoliopsida > Malpighiales > Euphorbiaceae > Vernicia > Vernicia montana. The sequence goes on from CATKHJ010312628.1 coordinate 5,801, forward strand.
GATAATCTTTTTTATGACAAAAAGATTATAACAATTCTTATCCAAAAGACATTATATATTATAAGTGATATAGTAAAAATGATCAGTTCTTCAGTAAATAAAAACTGACAATAGAATACAACTCTATGTAAATTCTCTCTCAAAATAGACTTTGAGTTCATTCCCTACATAAGTTAATTTGTTCATCTTCCTAAATTACAAGAGGTAAATTTGTTTACTCATTTATTTTATATTATGAATCTAACACTTTCCTTCAGTATATTTGTTTGATTCCTATTTCCAAATTCTATTGGACAAGGCATTGGCATGTAAAAATTTATCTACGAAGTATATGCAGGGACGAATCCAGACTAAAATTTCAGGGATAAACTTTTACTTTTTATAATTTGTGTGCGTGCTGTATGCATGCATTCGTAGAGGCAGGAGATGAAAGAAAGAATTGAGTTTGGAATTGAAAAAAATGAAAATGATTGGCTGATGTGTCTTATTTTTGTTATATATATATATATATATATATATATATTATAGAGTTGTTTTGGCCATTAATATAATTCAACTCATACTTTTTTTTTTATTTTTTTTTTTGCCAGAAATTCAACTCATACTATTTAGATAATTGTTTGATTGTTTTGAATATTGGGCCACTAATAGAATTCAATTTATTTATATTTAGAGAATTGGGCTTTTTATATGTCCAAAAATTTATTTAATAGTTTTATGTATCCAACATAAAATTATATCTCTATATATTTATGGAGGCAAATTATTTTAAATCAGTTTTGGGCAAAAAAAAAAAAAAATTTAATCAGTGGGGGCAAACCGAATTACATGTATAAGATCCCTTTAAAACTTGCCTCCACTGTCCCAATATGTGATGTATTTAGGAAGATTAAAGCCATGGACTATGTACAAGACGGTCGGTAAAAAAGTCCCGAGGTTTTCTATGCCTTTCACCTATGATGCACGGAAACTCTCAGGAGGTCGCGTTTCCGCGTTTCGGAAACGTTTCTTGATTGGAAACTCACGGAAACTTGTCAGAAACGTTTCGGGCACGTTTCCGTAATTTGAAAAACGTTTCGAGCACGTTTCCGTGAATTTTCAAAACGTTTCGGGTACGTTTCTGTAATTTAAAAAAGTTATAAACTCGTTTCCATAAACAGAAATCCGTTTTCAAGTGGAAAAAAAAAAAAGTCAGCTTGCTCATATCAACTCCTAAATAAAAATATCTACACCCGACTTCATTTTTCCTTATATATATAATAATAATTATTATTATTATTATTGTTATATTAATTATTATTATATATATATATATATATATATATATATATTATTTTTATTATTTTTACTATATATTTATAATATACACTTAAAATTATTAAATATATATTTATAAATTATTATATTTTTTGTATATATATAAATTAATATTTATAAATATACCCTCATATTTTTTTATGTTTGCGTGTTTCTCCCACGTTTCGTTTCTTATATTTTTTGAAAATACCATTTCCGCGTGTCCGTTTCCCGTTTCCGTTTCCGTACAACATAGGTAGTTACTATATTGAACAGGCCACAAAAACTCAACATATAGTCAAATACTGAAAAAGTTATTATATCATTTTTTTTAGTAAATTATTTTTTAATCTTGAAGTTCTAATAACACTGGTTAATCCATTAACGAATAACCAATAAATATAGTTATATTTTAGTTTAGAAAATATAAAAATCGATATGATTAGTTTGATTTAAAATATATACCAACAGTTTGGTTAATCAACCATGAGCACCTTTACATGCAATCAATAGATAACTAATCTATTTAATTGCTGAAATTTTTTTCTATTTTTATTTTTTAATTTTTATTGAAAATAAAAAAAAATACATATTTTTTAAAAAAATTAAAAAATAAGTAAAAAATGCATTTATTTATTATAATTTAAAAATTATTTTTAATTTTAAAACATAAAAAAACTTATTCATTTAACAATGATGGTGATATTGATAATTGTGAAGGTGAAGGAGGAGGCAGTGGTTGTAATGGTAATGACGGTAATAGTGATGATAATAAAGGAGATGGTGGTGATAGAAGTGAAGATCAATGTGGTGGCAAAGACGGTGGTGATAATAATGATAGAAATGGTGATAGTGAGATAATAGTATTTTTACTTAGAAAAATTAATAAAAAAAATTTTAGAATTAAATGTTGAACTTGTTTTATAGTATTTTTTTTTAAATAATGAAAACAATGAAAATGAAAACAGTTTTATGATGAGAATTTTGTAAAATAATGAAAGTAAATACAATTTTTTTTCTTTTTTCATTTGAAAAGTTTTCTAAAAAAAAATGAAATAATCTTCCAAGTAAACAATTCTTTAATATCTACAAATTGTAGCCTACAATAACCAAACCAAACAAGACAAGGCAATAAGGTCATATGTCTCCATCCCATTCCATTCTACTCATTTTCATCCAAGTCCAATCTCATAACAAAACAAACAAAAACTAGTCTAACAAAATAAAACAGACAAACAAAATCTTGTTCATTAGGATTGGAATGCAAATTGAGTTACTATATAACATTAAGCCAACTTAGAGAAATTCTCAAATTCTGAATAGTCAAGGTCTGAAATGGTGGTCTGATACCATGCCTTGCCTGCAAGCTGCAGCCTTGACTGTAGATGCCTCCTTCTGGTAGTTCATAGGAGAAATGGGAACCAGAGGTAGAATTGTTACAACAACAAAAAAAACAACATATATTAATGCTTTTGCAAAATCAACAATATACTCAAGAGCCTACCCTCATTTGCAGGAGAATTGAAATATAATGGTAAGAAAATCAGGATTATTAGGGAACGCTACATTGAACCAAAGACAATATTCAACTTCACAGCTAGGGAGTTGCTAAAAAATCATAAACCCACTCATAAAGGAAAGAAAAAAAAAACTAAATTCACTGAAATCAAAATACACCACAAAAAGAAGAAAAAGCAGAAACCCAATTGCTAATAACAATAACAAAAGCATATAAGCAAGTCAGCAGGAAATAAAGAAATGAAAACAAACACAAGAATCTACATTTTTTATCAGCCAAGCAACTCAGTGAACAAGAATGGAAGTCACTGTAAGCAAACCATACTTAGAAAAATAACTTTCTATAGATAGCACAAATTCAAGAAATGAAATGAGTGGAATTAAAGAACCTAAACAAAGCTAGCTATGGAAGTAAAATAAAGAAAATGTAGAGATAGAAATGGAGGTCTGTCAAAGAAATAACAGAAAGAGAAAAGAAAATTGATCGTGCCTAGTCTCTATTTGGACACACCAAAGAAAGTAGAGGGCAGTTTTTAATAAACCAAGCATATCTACCGAAGTCACTCTCAATCTTCAGTAGAACCCAGGAGCAGTCTCATGTAAATTTCAACCTTCCAAAATTAAGTTTCACCTTTACATCATGATAGCAACAAATACAGAAATGACCAAAATAAAAACATTGAAAATCAAGAGCCAGCAATAAGAGGGATTGAGCACTGCACATGTTGTTTTACACATCAAGACAGTAAAATTGCAGGGTAAGTAGTCAACCAGAAAACAATCAAGTAGGCAATTACAATTATATATTTTCAAAGCCTGCTCCCTTATGGTCAATTATAAGGCTGAAAATGTAGAAAGCACAGTTATGATCAGGAATAAAAAACTGAAGTGAACAAAGAAAATGAACAATCGAATGATTTTCAGAAGACTAAAGTAGGACATTTTTCGGGCAAGAAATATTGTCAGCAAAACAAACAGGGCCTAAACTGAAAAATCTGGAGAGGGGAGGCTCAGATCAGATATGCCTTGTATCGGACAAGAAAGAAACACCACTGCTGCAGCTAAGAGCTGCCAATAAGCGAGGGAAAACCCCCAACCATTTCACTGGATCCGAAAAGTTGCCCAACCAAGAAGTCGGGTATTTCCTAAGTCCGATTTTGGGTCACTGAGAATATCATCATAGCCTCGTTTTGATTATTGTCAAACCTCAGGGGAGAAATAATAATTTACCCTTAATCATAATCATCATCACTAAAGGGCTGTTGCTAACATAAGAAGTGAAATCACCGGCTCCGCTATCTATCAGAGAGGAGAGAGTCAACCACCCTGAAACCAATCTTCCGCCTCCCTGAGAGCAAAGCCTCATTCTTAGACCTGTTCATTTTTATGGAGCAGATCTAACAAATAGATAAAGGAGAAAACTGAATGAAAGAGAGACTGAGAGTGAGGGGCAAATGTGGCATAGCAGCGGCTGAGTTAATGGTTAAAAAGAGGAGAGGAGACTCAGATCAGACAATCCCTTATATCGGACAAGAAAGAAACACCACCACCGCACCATGGCTGCAACTTAAAGTTGCCCCGCCAAGATATCATCGGGTATTTCTCTTCCAGCCTGATTTTGGGTTCACTGAAAATATCATCATAGTCTCACCAGCCACACAAACACACAAACAAACATATCTCTATCTCTCTCTCTATATATATATATATGATTAAGGGCTGTTGGTAACCAAAACAAGTGTACTGTAATCACCGGCTCCGCTACCTATCGGAGAGTGCGGCGTCAACCACCCTGAAACCTTCCGCCTCTCTCCGAGAGCAGAGCCTCATACTTAAACTAATGAGATAAAATTTCCGATTTACCGAATAAATAAATAAATAAATAAAAGCACAGATAAGTGAGGGATTTGCTGAAAATCCCTACTTCTTTCCGTTTCTTATTCTCTATTTATGGTACCATAATCTCTATTTTTTATATTCCAGATTTACCCTCCCCCCGTATTGTTTTGTTTTATAGAACCCAGGGGTAATATGGTTATTTTGTAATTGGTGGACAGCTCTCACATGTCACTCATGGCCACTGCAAAGTGAATTCCTCTATTTTAGAAAATAAAAGAGCAAATTACTTTTAACTCCCCCCAAGATTTGACACAAAATTAATATTTTTAGTTCTAAAATTTGTTAATAATCAACGGTTTAATTCTTATATATAAAATTATAAAAAAATTTCACTGTATTTAAATCCTTAATATTTTAATTTTTATATAATACTTTAATCAATGAATTTAGTCCAAATCTTAACATATAATATTTTAATCAATGAATAGAGTACTCAAAATCTAGCATTTTTCTTTGGCAAAAAAAAAAAAAAATCTAGCATTTTTCATTAAAATTAATTTAGGTACTAAAAATTCTAATTTTGAAACAACAAAGAATAAAATGTTAATAATGTCAAATCTCTAAGGTATTATAGTAATTTACCACAAATAAAACTATTGTATGTTTTAGTTTTAATCAAATGAAAAATGAAGTGCATAAACATAAACAGCATAATTTATCAATTGTCCAATCTTCAAACAAACATATATATGGAATCAAAAAATACATACACAAGCCATTTCATTCAGAATCAAAATCCTTCATTCCTCTGGCTTCACTCCCAAATCCCAATGATGCAGACTGTTAAAGAACAACACACAGCATACTCAACCAGTTGAATGGGAACAACTGAATTTAACCTGCATTAATCGAATTTATGTGTAATATCAAAATTGCATCTCCTGTTTCATGAGATATCTGCTCTATCAAGCATATCTACCAAAGTCATCCTTCTAGGGAATCTTGGAGGCAGTCTCAAATACATAGCATCCTCAATCTCAATTGGCAGATGCGTTGCAACAATCACGATTCCTCCCTTCTTTCTATGCTCTGCGATAATGTACTCAAGTATCTTCACCCCATCATCATCTAGTGCAACAGAAGGCTCATCCAGCAACCAAATCGGTCGGTCAATAGCTAGCAGCCTTGCAAGTTGCAGCCTCTTCCGCTGGCCCATTGACAGCATTCTTGCCTTATCTTTTGCCAATCTTCCAAGTCCCATCAACTCAAGAGCAGGCATAGAATTCCCTTGTTTGCCTTCAAGAATCTCAAACCACTGAACATTGTCAAGAACTGTAAACTTTTCTTTGATGGCATCTTTCAAGGAGAGCCAGTTAAGTTGAAGCTTATACTGGTGGAAAACTCCAGATTCTGTCACATCATGACCATTCCAAAGGATCTGACCAGCAGAGGGCTTAGAAAATCCAGCTAGCATACGTAAGAAGGTGGTCTTGCCTGAGCCATTGCTTCCAGTCAGAACAAGTGCCCCTCCATCATGAACTGACACATTTACATGGCGCAAGATTTGTTGGGCATTTCTCATGCATGAGACATTGTCAAGAAGGATCCGAGGAAGTGGTGGTTTTCGAAGAGACATTGAGCTTTTGGAAATAAAAAGAAATTGCCGGTGCTTGATATTTTACAGACTTTCACCTTTTAGAATCTGAAGGTGAATTTAGAAACAAAACCTGCAAAGTCTCTCAAATAAGATCTTGCAGCACAGCGCTGAAAATTGTTACCAGCTTAAGAAAGCTGTGACAAATTTAATATTTGGGGGAAGCGGGCACAAGAAAACCCGGCATCATATATAATGAAGCAAAATATTAATTTCAAGGTGGACAGAAGAAAAACTAAAAGAAAATTGCATTTAGAAGGTTAACTAAGCCATGGAAGCATATTTTAACAAGAATCTCGACCATTTAAACAGATAGAGCAAAAGATTAGAGATACAGTCTCCAAGAGGACACCCTAGCAGCAGTAGATCTAAAATTCAAATCTTGTTAGAACTAGGGTGGGGAGGGTTATGAAAGTCGAGAGCTCTCCCCTTTGTGTAGCTCATTTAATATTATAATCTACCAAAAAGAATGAACAGATACATATTTTCTATGCTTCGGTTAGATTAATTAATATCTAAATTTTCCTTGTTTTCTAAGTTGAGAAACAAATAATTGGGAGTGGTTACATGGTGACAATCATTGGACAATTTTCAGATTTCTTTTGATAAAATTTTATATTCATAGCATGCTAATATCCAGGTTCTTGGTAAAGCTTTACTTGATCTATGGACCAAAACAATATAAAAAAATTCCCCTAACCTTGAATCTAATCAAAACAAAAGACGTATAAAACTTCCATATTTTAAGCAAAGATAAGCTTCCATAGGAATCTCATAACAGTCTCAATACTGGCTACTATGGTATTATCAGACTTATCTAAACAAAATTCAGCTGTTAAAACCTGGCTTAGATTTGGTTTGATCTAGTGGCATCATGGGCACATTGAGTGTGTCAATGGCATGCCATTAGCCTAATCTCAAAGATATTGCAATTGAAACAAGCATATGTAAATCCTAAATGCACACTCCAACTTTATACAATTATAAGTTTGGATTTTGAAGTTACAAAACTTACAAATTGCTCTATATCAAATGTTTTATGCAATGTTTAAAGTGGGAAAATCAATTTTATCACACAAACATTCATTCAAACACCTTAAGTGCAACAAAAACATATAGAAAAGCATACCTCTAAAAACTATCAAACATCTGGGCAAAAAGTTAAATAAAAAATTAAAGTTAAATCAGATGTTAAAAAGGAATAAGCTTACCGCAAACCTTCAAAGAAGACATGATTTGCCAACTCCAGAATCTGAGCACAAACTCTTAAATTGTGACTTGAAGGTTTTGAAGAGTGACGAAACTCTTAAACGAAGTTTTTGAAATTCTCATGGACTTATCACTTATGGCTTGATTAAACGGCGTAGTATAGGTGAACAAAAGAAAAATCAAAACTATTATACTAGTTATTTATAAGACTCGTGTAGTGTATTACATAGATAATAATTATTTTTTTGGTAAATAAATATAGATATAATTTAAACATATATTAATTGTTTTGATATTTGAAGAAAAAACTGAATGATATTGTTCAGGGTATAAATAAAAATTTTACATATATAAATCCAAATTATAAAATAAAAATATCAACTAGGCTTAATTTAATTAATTAATCATTACTTAAACTTTAAAATAAGGTGAGAAGTGAGAGTCTCTATTGAGTTTTCATCTTTCTATTTTATTAAAAAAAATAAACAAGAGTTGTTTATAGGAAGGAATTAATCTTATTATTTAACTTATAATGATTCAATTCATTTAACTCCTTATGAATTAAGATTATTATAAAAAATTAAAAACTCTAGCCGCATTTTCTCTCAATTTTTTTCTTAATTTTTTTTTAAAGTTTATTATTTGAGCCACCGTCTACTTTTATTCTGTCGGCAATGGTTCATTTTTCTTTATTTTGTTTAATTTTTTATTTTAATAAGAAATATTTGTTAATTTGTGTCTTTTTAAACATGGATTTAATTTTATTTTTCATTTACTTTATTATGAATTTTGTTATCTCTTTTATGAAATTTAATAAGTCTTTTGTTTTGTCTTCGATACTGTATATAATTATTCTGTTAATACGATCAATAAAATTTAAAGGAAAAGTTCATTTTTATAATAAAATTTGTATGTATTTTTTGAACGCGGTTAAATTTACTTCTCTATTTCAAATTATACTTATTAATTATTATTAATAAAATATTTTTTTTATAAAAATAATAATATTAAAAAATAATAATATTTCATTTTAAAAAAATACTATAATATAAAATACATTTAGAAATTAATATAATAAATTATTTAACTAATTAGGTATGATCGGTTGAATTGTTAGTTTGTTAGTTTTTTTAATAGTATAGGAAGTGAAATGTTATTTAACCTATGTATCCCAATTGCATTACTCATAATACTCCCAAGACTTTTTTTTTATTTTTTGCTTATTTATCGGTATAAAAAAAATTATAAAAAAAATATATATTTAATAACCAGAATAGTATTAGAGTAAGATATTCTTAATTATCGTACATTAGAAAATCTTTTAAGTAAAAACAGGAAGACATTAACATTTGAACCATTAAGTTATTATATTATGAATATTTTTATATGATTGTCAAATTTTGAAAAAAGGGATCAAAATTCAAACATCCAACATCTTACATTATAATATGCTCACTATATTACCTTTGTCGGACTACGTGGACTAAAATTAAGGATCGGCGGTAGCCAGTGTAATTATGTAAGAAGGGACATCAACAATGCTTAAGAGTAGGAGTACAAAT
>CATKHJ010312630.1:0-17657 GCA_949750685.1 Vernicia montana
AAAGATATGTTAATTGGATTCTAGTTAGGTTTTAATTAATTCTATGTATCATATGCATCATTAGGTGAAGTTGACATCCCTAGAAGCCTACCCAATCTTATTACATTCTTCTTATTCATTTCTTTGCTTACATTTGAAAATCAATTTAATTTTCTTGCAATTAATAGCCTTCTTGTTAGAGTATTTAGGATTGTGTTTGTTTATATTGTTTATTGGCATTAATAGGGTAGTAAGGTAATTATAATTGCGCCTAGGTATATTTCCTCAACTCCGTGAGAGATCGACCTCGGGGTGAACTCATTGCTATCTACGATACGATTTGTTCACTTGCGAGTATTTAAATTTGTATGAGCTTAGACTAAGATATAATTTAAGTGTAACACATGACAATCAATATGTGCATGATGTTGAGACAACCAATCCATACCAAGAATAACATCGAATTCTAACACTTCTAATTTGATCAATTCATTTGGAAGCTTTCTCCATCAATCTCTACTATACATGTAGAGTACATATGATGCACATTTATAAATTCCCCTAGGGAGTAGATACTTCCAAAGGAACTTTCATACTCTCTCTATTCTTTCCTATCTTCTTTGCAAAACATGGTGACACAAAAGAATGTATGGCACCAGAATCAAATAAGACCCGTGCATGCATGCCTTGGATAGGAATAATACATGTCACTGTAGTATTTACTGCTCTGGCTTCCTGCTGATTCACTGCAAATACCCTTCTTTTTCCTTTCTCTACTGCAATGGGTCTTGTACCAGATGATTGGCCTGTTTCCCTTCCATGGCCATAAGAACTCCTTGCTTTCAGTCTAACCATCTGAACTGAAGGCTGTGAAGCTGTAGGTGTGCTATGCAGTACTTTCCTCTCAAGACAATCCTTGATGTAGTGGCCCATCTGACCACAAGCTAAGCATGCACCTGAGGCAAATCTGCAAGTACCCGCATGCCTCTTCCCACACTCAGAACAAGTGGGATTTGTGAAATCCTTGTATGATGTCATTGTTGCACTATAACTCACTAGTTCTGAAGCCACAGAAGTACTATGGGTTTGGCCTCTACCTTGGCCTCCCCCTCTCGGTAGGCTATACGCCGTAGATGAAACTAGAGCTTCAGATACTTGGACTTACACACTGTTTCCCCCTTGTCTACCTTGACTGCCTTGTCCCCTGTTCTTGTTCTTATTCTTCTGTTCTCTTTCTACCCCTGCAGCTCTTTCTATCTTATGTCTAGACTACTTCATTTTGGCTTTATCAATCAATTTAGCCAAAGTAGGGAATTCCACTTAAAAAGCATTATTCAGTGGAGTGATCAATCCCATCCTGAACCTCTCCACTTTACTTATTTCTGTAGGAACTATGTAAGGAGCAAACTTGCAAAGTCTGTTAAACTCCTTAGCATACTCCAAAACTGACATTCCAGGCTTTTGTCTCAGTTGCTCAAACTGTAGAGCCCTATTCTGACGTTCCCCTTCAGCTAGGAACTGATCTATGAGCTCTTGATTGAATATAGCCCATGGAGGAAGATTTTCACTGTATACCCTCTCTTCTACATCTCTCAAGTACCATTGCCATGCTTCCTTATCCAACTGAAAGCCCACTAACTCTATTACCCTTGCATCTAAACAGGGTAATCTACGGACTAGCTTGTCCATCTTATCAAGAAATTCTTGAGATTCCTCCCCATCTTCCCCAACAAATTCTGGCGGTTTAAGTCTCTTGAAATCTTGGATGGAAACTCTGCCATCTTTAAGTACTCTTCTCTCCCCTCTTTTCAGTATAGGCACAAGCGGAGGAGAAGCCCTAACCTCCCTAGGTGACCTAGGTACAACTGGTGGAGGCGGAGGAGGTTGTGGAACTTGTCGAGCTTCCCTCAAAGCTTGATTTTTCTCTCTCAATTGCCTTATCTCTTCCCTCGAGAGTTCAATGGCATCCATTGGAGGAGGTGGTACATAATCATCTTCATCATGTTGTACCCTTCGCCTATTTCTAAGTAGTTCTTCATGAATAGATACAGCATCGGATGCCGCTCTCCTTCCTGGAAGAAGTGGTCCCCAACGAAAAGGAGGACGTCCTTTTATTGGTGGCATCTATACGATAACATATAAACTTATATAAGAATTCTTAACACATAAGGATAACGCAGAATTACACATAACGATGACTTCAATTGACAATAAGAAATTTCCTATGCTTCATGGTAGTTCTTATACTATACAACTCATATAGCTTATTTATGTCTACTCTAGACTTTAACTTACGCTTTGATACCAACTTTGTCACAACCTGACTTTTGAGCTGCGACGATCCTAGGGCATAGGTAGGCATAAGGCCACTGAAAACCCGTAAGAACCTTACCAATCAATTATCCATATTGATATCATGCATTCTAATCACATACAATCTCCCAAGATCTGAACCAGACAATCATGCTAATCCATATTCATCAATAACATTCATAGTTCCAATATAATATCATCTTACAATAGCTTAATGCTTTAAAGGCCCAAAAGAATATCATTAATACATGTACCATGAAGCATCTAAAGGTTTACATCATCATTTTTACAAATAATAAATATGAGGAATTGAGCTTTATATTAATCACTTGAGTTTCCAAGGACTGGAGAAGAAAAACACCTTGGTAACTTAACCGATAAACTATAGCTTACTTGAAAAATGGAATCACTAATGAGATAAAGCAGTGAGTAATGATTATACTGCCATACTTGTGAGGTTTGGTGTTTCGAGGATGGCTCACAAGGAATATTTCATGGTTCATAAAATAGCAATGGTTAATACAATAACAATGGTTCATAGGTTTCATTTATAATGTACATATCATCTTTAGCAGAAATAGCAATAACTTGAATAAAGGCTCATATATCTTAACGTTCCCCATGAGAATGATTATATGCCATAAGGCGTTACCGAGAACTGAGACATAGAACATATTCAATCATGAACATTAGAGGTAGAGACCCTTCTTAACGGAGCATACCCTCATCTCTGAGCAAGATTGATCAGATCTCACGGCTAGGATACCATAGTCCTTCCTAGCTAGAGCTTGGATACTTTACTCTATCCAACGGATTACATTGTGCACAATGCCTGATGTCTTGCCCCACATCAGAGTTGGAGTTTTCTGCTTTAGGGTTATGGTCATATAGGTTTATACAAAGGATATCATGAATCATAGGTCATTGTCATACATAGGTTCTTAAGAGATTCATGTCATAGTTATACAATAAACATGATCATGGTTCACAATGGTTCATGGATACAATGAATTTATTATCACAATAAGGATATACAGCAATATTCAATAGTCATTTGGAAGTTCATGAAAAATTAGGCATTTATGCCCCATGGTTCAAAGCACAATCATAATAGTATAATTATCACTCAACTCAATAATGCAAATCCCAAAATAGCTTGCAATCAATCTCTATAGCAAGCAAAAGTGGTGGTCACAACCTCCATCATCATCATTCCCTCTATCTCTAGGAGGAGCTACAAACCCAATCATGGAAAATAGCAATAAATCATATAATCTATGAACTTAATTCAAATAACAATGCTAATGATGCTAACTTAACTTAATCTTACCATAACTTTATATCTACTGGAAGAAATTGAAAGGAATGAAGAAAGGATAAACAAACCCTAACATACCTTGATTCAAATGCTTGATTAAAGAAGAGAGGAAATGGATTCTTTAACCCAAGATCCTCCTTATCATGTAATAAATGAACTTCCTTAGCCTTAATGATAGTGATTCTTTGTGTTTCTTGAGAGAAAATGTGTTTAGAGAACTTAAAAAATCGGGTGGAATGAAATTGAGGCTTTAAATTCTTATATATAGCTGATTCCCGATTCTGCCCCAAACGCAAGTTACGGGCATAACTTTTAAAGTTACGGCCGCAACCTATAAGTCACGGGCGCAATCTGCAAAATTATGGCCATAACTCATCAGTTCATGCTACTGTTTATACTCACTTTTCCCCCGCAACATTGAAGTTCATGGTCGCAATTTTCAAGATTACGGCTGTAACCTTAAAACTTACGACCGTAACTTTCATCCAGAGACAATTTCTTCTATTCCATTTCAAAGTCACCACCGCAACCTACAGGTTACCGCCGTAACCTGCATATTGAGGCCGTAACCTGCATGTTACTGTCGTGACTTTCCTTTAGCAATAGTATTTGGCAATTCTCCCTTTTTTAATCAAACTAACTCATCAATACACATTATATATCAACTGAAAATCATTCATATCATCACCTAGAAGTTCATACATGAATATTCGGGGTATTACAATAGGTAGGACTGAGCATTTGGTCGGTTCAGTTTAAAATCGAATCGAATCGAAATAATCGAACCTATATTTTGCCTAAACTGAAACCGAAATTTATATAAAATTGAATCGAACCGAACCAAAAAAGTTCAGTTCTGCTCGGTTTGACTGTTTTTTTTCTTTTTATTTTAATAAACTATATATATATTTTTATTAATAATATATTATATATATATATTAAAATTATTATATATATATATATATATATATATATATATATATATATAAAATTTCGGTCGGTTCGGTTCAAATCAAAATTTTTTAGTAAAAACTGAATCGAACCAAAATTTAATTCGATTTACTATTTAAAAAAATCAAATCGAATCACTCAAAAAAACTAAATCGAATCAAACCATTCGATTTGATTTAATTTTTTAGTTTCAGTTCGATTTTACTCACTCTTAGCTATAGGTTATGGTAGTTAAAGCTTAAAACAATAGAAGATTAAAATTTGAATTGGTTTTTAACTTTTTTTTAATTGTGTCAAATTCGACTCAAAATTAATTTTAAAGTTAAATTAACTATTAATATTTGAAAATTGGTCAAATCAAATTTAAAATTATCTTTAGTATCAAATTAGTCCTCTTTTTTTTATTGCTTTCATAAATTAAGTCCAAATTTTTTATCAAAAAAAATTTTTAATTTTTAAATAATAAAAATAATTTAAAAAATAAAACTAAATTTTAATAAAAAATAAAAAAATATTTATATATTTCAAACTGAACAAAATTTCACAATTCATATTTTTTTTTTCTCAAATTTTCCATTCACCAAACATATTCTTCAACTTTTCAACCTAATAAATAAATTTTCTTATGTTTTTCTCAAAATTTTCAAATTATTAATATTCATTTTCATTGGTTTTGATTTTGATTTTTTAGTTTTTAGATAATAATTAATTTAGTTTTAGGATCGATGAATTTTGTGCCATTTTTATTAAGAAAATTTTTATTTGTAAAATTTAAAAAATAATTTTTATTTTATAATAAAATTAGATCGAATTAACTCGAAAGGTAATTAAAAAATCAAGGACTTTATTCAATGAAGTTCTTTATTTCCTAAATAAAAAAAAAAATTTAATTTTAGATTTGATTTAATCAATTTTCAAATATGAAAAATTAATTTAACCTGAATTTAATTTTAAATAATTAAGATAATTAAGGGTGAATTTAAACTTTAATTCAACAATAAATGATTCTTGAGAAATTCAGAATTGATCAATGTTTTCAAATCCGGCTCGATTTTAAAATCGGTAAGGTAGAGAGTTACGAGTCAGAAATTCAACCGGGATCAAACTGAAGTCGAACCAAAATTTTAAATAATATTTATTATTTATTATTTATATGTTAAAAAAAATAATATACATATAATTAAAATTAACGAATGTACTAGAACAATTAATGAACATTACTTATAAGAAATATGAATTTGAGACAATTACTTAGAAGAAATTATAGTAAATTAACTCATTAAATGGTCATTTTGAAACTTAAATTCGGATGGTTCTCACTGCTCGATAGTTGGAGGTCTACTCAGATTTGTGTTTTCCTACGTAAGAAATATTAATTTGAATATTTATGTACTCAAAATAGTAAATTGGTGAATGATAATTTAAAATTTAATGTAAGTTATATGCTAAAAAAAGTGAGGGAGGAAAGTCAGTTATCTCTTATTGGAAAAATGCAAAGTTGGAATGGGGTATATATTGAAAAGCTCCTCCTTTCAAAGCTAAAAATGTAGTCAAGAAGACTCTCTCTCGCGAGCACATGAGTGCAAATCCATGGTATTGAACCTATGTTTAACGTGTAAGCGCACGACCTGTATACACGAATGTCAGACTGAAATGGGCTGGCCGTACCAACTTGGGTTTTATAATTTTTTTTATTTAATCCAATCACGAATTTGTTTTTTTTTATTTAGTCCAAAAAAAATTTTTATTTAATCCAATCACAAAAAAAATTAGCAAAAAAAAATTTTGCTCTGAAAATCTATTTCAGATTAACTAAGTCACCGGTTACCCGACCGGTCCGCAGGTAATTCTTTGATTATTAAAATTTCAGGTATCCTGCTTAAACTGGACCAATTTACCGATTGATTTTCAATTTTTCAGATCTGACCAGCTGGGTTGGTTCGGATTTGACAATACTGGAATTGATACATGCATGATGCATCTATTACGTACGCAGTTCGCATAGGTCGTCTAATTTAGTGTTTTTAAGGTAAACCAGTAGAAAGATCTCGTTTCAATGTGGACCCATTTAATGAATGGCTAAAAATTATCTACATGTAACACCCTTCACTCGGTGAGGTGCTAGCTTCTAAGCAGTTAGCTATCCCATCCAAACTGCAGTGGAATAGCAAGTAGTTTTTTTGTTTTTTTGTTTTTTTTGTCATCGAATAGCAAGTAGTTTTTATAGACCGACTGACTATTTAAATAATTTGATTAAATTGTTTTAGGCGGAGCTGACTCATAAATATTTGGGATTCATTTTCAAACCAAGCGAGAGTTCTGATTATATATTTTTTTTAATTTATATTTTTAAAAATATTTTAACATAAATGAATTATTATTATTATTTATTAAATTTAAATATTATCTTTTGATTATTTTAAATATTAATATAAAAAAAATATAAACTAAGTTTATTATGCATGAGTCAATTAAAAAATAGTAAAAAGACATTATACACAATGGTCTTAATAAATTTTTAATTACAATTTAAAAAATATAATGATGTGGCAAAAATTTAATAGGATGACTTTATATAAATTTAATTTTTGATAAAATAATTTGACATAAACTTAATTTTTAAGAGAGCTACTTGATGCATGGCGATTTTTTTTTTTTAATAACTCTTAAACTAAAATTTTATTATATATAATATAATATAATATATATAGATTATTATCATCAAACTTTTAGTGCTAGTTTTTTTATGAGGAAAAAATTATTAAACTTTACTCACTATTCATATTTTTTTTTTTCTTCATTTTGATGATGAAAGTATTTTATTGTCAACCTACACATTAAATTAAATTAAATCTTCTTCTTCTGCTTGCAGGCTTAATTTAGTAATAGTACATATTTTATTTAAGCAAAAAATTTACATTCAAATTTTCTTCCATAATATTAAAAGAAGTATCGTTTGATTTGCGATGACCTATTTTTTAAAAGGTGCACTTTTCGAAAAGTTAATTTCTTGAGAAGTTATTTTTCAAGAAGTATAATTTTTTAAGTGTTTGGTTTACATATTAATTTTATGGAAAGTAGATTTTTTTTGTTTAACATGTATTGCTTTTTTTTTAGAGATGTCCATCATAAAAGACCATAATACCCTTATAATTAATTTACATATATATGTAATTGTATTTTTGTTTAGTGTTTAATAAAAAGATATTTTAATAAATTGAATTTGAGCTCAACTCAAAAAATACAACTTAACAAATTCCCTTAAGTAAGTTATTTATTGCATGGCATGAGAAGTTGAACAATCTACTTTCTAAAAAGTTTTTATTTTTTATTAATTTACATATGCAAATGTATTTTTTTTTAGTCTTTAATAAAAGATATTTTCGTAAATTGAATTTGAACTCAACTCAGAAAATCTAATTTAACCGGTCCCCTTAAAAAAGTTATTTATTATATAAGAGACAAAGTTAGACAATCTGCTTTCTGAAAATTTTATTTTACAGTGCAAATTAAATACTCTCAAAATATTTAATTTTTAAAAAGTGTTATTTCCTCATTTTACTTATCTCATATCAAACACTGATTATTGAATTTAAGACATACATGTATATTTGACTGGTAAATTTATGATTACTTTTCGATTGTTAATTTCAATATTTTTTTTTAAACCACCCCTTGGAGCAAAAGTTAGGAGAGCCCACTCTGCCTCACATCATCTCTTTGTTTTATTTTAGGATGTTTACCATGTTTCGTATTGTGTATTTGTACCTCATATTAATTAAGTTTATTTTATTATATTAAGTTTATTTTTTCTATCTAGTTAAAGGTAAATTATTTATATTATGATAAGCGAATTCATAAATAAAAAAAAATTATTATTTATGATTTAATCTTAAGAAATTAAATGACTAACCGTGACATTAATAATTGAATTAAGATTTCTTCCATCAGTGTTCTGTCATATTAAATTCATTAATTTAGTTTGATTAAAAACATACCACCTACATTAGAATTAGAAAATTTACAAATGAGAAAATTCATTATTTATGATTTAAACTCAAAGAATCGAACAGTAAGAAGAAAATGAGCCAACTCTTTTTGAGTTAGTAGTAACCATATATATTAATGCTCTCAACTATCAACACTTAATATTTTTGTCTAACACACAAACCCCATTAATAGTAAAGGATCGTAGTGGTGGATGAAACACCACATATCACACATACAACCACATTATGTCATTCACTGCTGCCAACAATTCTAACTTCTCTTCACACTTCCATCTCATCAAAAACCCACAAAACAAATCCTAAATTTTTATATAAATACAAGTATAATCCATTTTAAAAATAAATAAATAAATAAATCATCTCAATCTTCTATATTCTTGCCTGCCATGACTAATCCTTATTCTTATACTGCTCGTCAATGGTTAAGCCTTGTGGGTATAATCTGGCTTCAATCTGTAAATGGAACAAACACAAATTTTCCTGCTTACTCTTCTCAACTCAAACAACTCCTTTCTATGTCTCAACTCCAATTAAACAACCTAGCTTTTGCCTCTGATGCTGGGAAACTCTTCGGTTTCTTTTCAGGCATTGCAGCTTTTTACCTTCCTTTATGGCTAGTTCTATTAATCGGTTCTACTCTTGGTTTAATTGGTTATGGAGTTCAATATCTTTTCTTAACAAATTATATTACTTGTCTTTCTTATACCCATATTCTCTTACTCACTGTTATAGCAGGAAATAGTATTTGTTGGATCAATACAGTTTGTTATGTAGTAACAATTCGAAATTTTCCTTCTGATCGCCAAGTTGCTGTGGGATTAACTACCAGTTATCAAGGATTAAGTGCTAAAATATATACAGTAATTGTTGATGCTTTGTTCTTTTCTATCCCAGGAAAAAAAGCAAAAGCTTACCTTCTTCTAAACTCAATTTTACCATTTCTTGTTAGTGTTATGGCTGCACCAGTAGTTAGAGACATTATCATTATTACAGGAAATGGTAAAAGTATGAAAATTGGGTTTATGGTAATGTTTTTCATCACAATAGCTACTGGAATTTATGCTATTATTACTAGTTTGAGATCTATGGCAAGTTTGGGTAGTGTAATTGGTGTTTTGGTGTTTTTACTAGCTCCACTTTTGATCCCATTGGCAGTAAGAATAAGAGGATTTGTTGTAAAAAGAGAGGTAAAAATTTATAATTTTACCGCAGAAGAGAATGGTAATATGGAAAGAATGGAAAATGGAGATCAGAAAGAAGATAGAAATGAAGTAAATGAAGAAATAGGTGTGAAAGAAGAAATTGGAGTGAAAGAAATGTTAAAAAGAGTGAATTTTTGGTTATATTTCTTAATATATTTAAGTGGGGCTACACTTGGTCTTGTTTTTTTGAATAATTTGGGACAAATAGCTGAGTCTCGAGGCTGCTCAGCGACTTCTTCTCTGGTTTCTTTGTCTTCGTCTTTTGGATTCTTTGGTCGTCTCATTCCTTCTCTTGTCGACTACTTTTTCTCAAGGTAAATTCAATTTTCTTTCCTAGTCTTCTCTTTTTCTAGTGTTTCACTATCACTGGAATTTATTTATTTTTTGTCTTTTCAGAATTTTTTTCCCCATTTTGTTTCATAGTATAAGATATATCATGCTGGTTATCGAGCATCTTATTAACTTTCTTATTTTATTCTGATTAAAACTAATTATTCATGTTAAGACTAAACAAGTCATAAAAAATATATATAGAGAGTAATCAAAATATTAAGATTAGTCATAAATAAATATATAGAGAATCGGTTTGACTCCAAAATTAAAATCATAATTAAGGAGAAATTATTGAATATAGTGCATATAAAAATAATGTATTATACTATAAATTTATAAAAAAAATAAATTTTATATAAATGTGATTAGATGAATATGAACAATAATCTCTCATTCTTTTTTTTATCTGATTTTAATTAAAATTTAAACTCACAATTTTATAGTTATATGAAGATAATTAATTTTAATAACTTTAGTGAAAGGCTTATATATTATAATCTCTCATTATTAACATGGTGGGATCATTAGGCTAACATTGCGGTTGGGTTGTTGGGGATTTATTCATTAAATTGTTTTGTGTGCCAATTAATACATATCTAAATAAGTTGATAAATTTAAGGAGCCTATTGACTTTAGTGACTTGAATCCAAAAAAGCCTAAAAAAAAAATTCCCCTTTGGAAGCACTAGTGTATAATTAATTTATTAAGATACTAAAAAAAATTTAAACTTTCATTTGAATTTTTCAGGAGTAAGCATTTGATTTCGAGGCCAGCTTCAATAGCAGCATTAATGGCTCTAATGGCTGGAGCTTTCTTCTTACTTCTAAACACATCCAACATCTCTCTCTACATCAGCACTGCAATTATTGGTGTTTGTACTGGAGCAATTACTTCCATTTCTGTTTCCACAACAACTGAGCTATTTGGCACCAAGAATTTCAGCATAAACCATAATGTTTTGGTTGCCAATATTCCTATTGGTTCCTTTGTTTTTGGCTACTTTGCTGCCCTAATTTATCACAAGGAAGGCAATGGAGATGGAAAATGCATAGGGATCAAATGTTACAAAAATACTTTCATTATTTGGGGTTCACTTTGTTTTCTTGGAACCTCCCTAGCTCTAATCCTAAATGCTCGTGTGCGAAAATTCTACTCATCACAACGATCATAGGACGTAATAATAAATATCGATATATTAATAATTCAATGGTTGAATATTTATATAGTAATATAAGCAATAGGATTTTTAGCCCTATTTAGCGTATTTTTGAAGTTAGAAAGAAAAAAAAATACTTAACATTTTAGATGTTAATATTATATACATATATGTGTAACAGTTTATGGTGATACAGTAATATAATTATTCTAGTCAAAATAACTTTTTAATTTATTCAATTCTATTGAAATGTCCTCTTACATGTCTTTTGTGTATAATTTTTTATTGATTGTTGATTTTTTTTTTAATTTGATTTGGATGGAAATTCAAATTTGAAATTTTATAGTTATAAATATCACTAAGTACCATTAATTATTGATTTTATTTTAAAATAAGAAAATAATTCTTCAAATTTGATTCTACGTTAAAATTGTACACCAATTCATAGCTAATTGGAACTATGTGTACAAGTGTGACATTAATTGTTGAATTTACAGTCTCAGTTGATTATTTGTTAGGTAATTGGAGATTGTTGTTGTTGCCCATTTATTCAGGTAAATTTTATCTCTTTGCCTTTGTCGACTGGGAAATTCATTTTTTTTTTTAATTATTTATTATTTTCTTTTATTAATTTTAAATTCTAAACTTTTTTAAAAGAAAGAAAATTGTAATGTTGTTGCCCAACCATCCAAATTGTAATGTTTTTTAGATATCACATGGAGAATGTAAATAAATATGATCTAACTCTTAGAATTCACCAAGTATTGTGAACCCTAATACCAAACTTTTTTTTTTTTTTTTTTGTTGAGGATAGTATTACCGAA
Source organism: Vernicia montana (assembly GCA_949750685.1). Lineage (NCBI taxonomy): Eukaryota > Viridiplantae > Streptophyta > Magnoliopsida > Malpighiales > Euphorbiaceae > Vernicia > Vernicia montana. The sequence goes on from CATKHJ010312630.1 coordinate 12,087, forward strand.
CATTAATGTAGTTATAATTGGTGTATTAGCTTAATTATTAGTATTTAAATTTGATCAAATGCTGGAAAATGAATTTCATATTAAATAATACAGAAAATATATATAAAAAAAAATCGAACGAGTTTAAAATTTAACACATTTCATTAATTTTATATAAATGGATTTAAACGTTTATCTATTCATAAATTCATGTACTTTAATATAATATAAAAAATGTTTAAAAGATGATTTACCTAAATTTTGTACATTTTTATAATTATATCCCATTCTTTATTTTTATCAATTTTAGCCTAATTTGAACAATTTATTTGTAATTCTATCATAAGTCTTAATTATAAAAAAAAATTATGAATTAAAAAGTCAAAAGTCTAAATCATCCTTAAATTTATTGTCAACTTAATCTTTAAATTTTGATTAAAATTAAATGAACTTTTAAATTTTATAAATTCAAGTGATTGAATTATTAATTTGATTATTAGTAGATTACTAAATTCATAAAATTAAAGAACCTAATTAATTCCTTTCGAAATTTTAAGTCAATTTCACTTTTATTTATCAAATTATTATTATTATTATTAATTTAACTTTAGGATAGAATTATAATTAAATTTTCAAACTAAAGTACAATTGACAAAAGAAATAGGAATAGAATATAATTAAAAAATATGTAAAATTTAATGTTAATTTATCTATTAATTAAGTAATTTATCTATTAATTAAGCCTATTAAAAAATCATGCGATACATAATGAATTCTAAAATTCACCCTTTATAAGTTTATGTAATTACGTCATGAAGTTATTTTACTTGTTTAAACTTAAATTTTGGTTTAGTTTTTTAAAATTTAAAAATATTATTACTTATTTTGAGAAATAAATAATTCTAACAATTTATAAATAAATTATAATATGTTTTTAATATTTTATTTTATTTTGCAGATCAAAATGATGTCATGCAAGCAATAATGTCATAATATTAATAATGCAAGTAATGATGTCATAATAATAGTGATGCAGACAATGATACAAGATAATAAAAAAAAAAAAAAAAGATAGAAGTTGCCTATAAATAGGCATTACCACCCCTCATTTAAATCATCATTTAATCAAATAAACAAATATGGAAATTTATATTTTTTTAATTTCATTTCATTTATTTTTATTTTGATCAATAAGAGAAATTTTGAAACTCGTGTACGCCAAAAACTGTATTACTAAAAGAGTTCTTTCTAAATTTTTATTTTTCAATTCAATAATAAGTTATTATTATGTTTTATATTAGATTGATTGTTAATTTTTTTTTTTTTTAATTATGAGTAAATAAATTGCTTCTCTATGATTTAGATGTAATCTCTTGATTTTTACCTATAACTATCTTTATTTGATTTATTTGGTTTTGATTATTTGAATTAATTTTTTATCTTAAAATTTAATGTTTGTGAATAATTAATCACTATTTGCATGTTTAAAAATATTATGTGAAGTAGCGAGAGTAGAAGCAAAATATTAGTTTATTGAGATATTAGACCTAGGAAATTTGTTATTTAAAGATAAGAATACTTTTTTGTGATTAATTAAAGAATCTCTATAAAACTTAATGGATTTGTGTTAATTGCTTGTGATCATGAGAGTAGACATAAGGTTAATATAAATACTTGTATTGTGTTTTAAGAGAAAATATTATATAATTTAGGAAAATCTAATCATTAATTTCAATAAAATTAAACCAATTTAGAGAATATAGAAAAGTTACAGATAATTAATTGATGAAGTCTAAATTCTAGATATTTTTTATATATTGAATTCATTTTTTAATATTTGCTTTTATTTTCTTCTTTATCTCAACTAAATCAGTTTTTTAAATAATAAGATAATTCATAATTTTGATAATTGTCAACTCTTTTCCGTGGGATCGACACTTTACTCAATCATTATATTTTTAGCAACAGAGTTCATAGACTTTAATACCAAGTAACAAAGTATCTCCATAATATCTAAAAAAAAAAAAGAAAAAGAAATATTTGCATTTAGAAAGAATATATTAAATTATTATTTATGATAGGTAAATTTGATACCATAGTATTTTTTTTTTCCAAAGTAAATATATTTCATTTCACATAAAAGGACATTAAACTCAAATCAGTACAAATTAAAAATACAACTCTTTAGAAAATTCAGTAAGAGAACTCAAAGATGGACCTAGATCCAAAACAATAATACCCAACATAGGTTTTTGAACAATGAGCTTGAAACCCAATAGAATAGGCCGGAGACCTACATAAAATGTGAAATTCTCATTCAATTCCTGCTCCACCTTCCCCTTTCCAGAGCCTTCTACTAGCTCTATCTTCATTGTCGCCGGCGACCGAGGGAGGAGGAGAAATGCCTAGAGCAAGATTGTAACTAGACCCAATCAATGGATTTTGTATTGTTGGAGCCAATAGCAATCCCTTCTCAGATTTGAAATACTGTAAAATGGCCAAGACCATAGATCAGCCTTACATAACCGGAGCTGTTGGCATAAAAGAGCACCTCTTTAGAGAGAATCTTTGGCCATGGCAAAGAAACTCAATAAAGGATAATAGTGCCTGAAGCAGAGAACTTTGACCTCAGTTGCCCATATTTGCTTTTCATCCCACCACCGTCCATCCAAGCACATGACCAACAAAAGATGGAGGTAGTAGAAGGTTCTTTCTACCAGGACAATAGATCTGCCACCGTTATAAATCGGAGGTAAGGGAGCAAAAGAAGCAAAAGATATAAGATATAAATCCGACGGGAGCGGGAGACAAAAAGGACCCATAGGCTTTAACTAAATTATTTGAAGAAACTAAACAAAAAGGGATTAAAAACAGAAGAAAAATTAAAAAAGGTATCCCTTCCTGTGGCTGGAGCCACCAGAAAGTAACCTCAGATGAAGCCCTAGGGAATGGTACAATAAAATCTAGAGAGGAGGGAGAGAAAAAAGTTCTAGAGAATGTTGCCTAATATTTCATTTGATACTATTCATTTTTTTAATATAGATTTGGAAGAATCAACCTTAAAAGTTAGATTGTTAAGGTTGGGGAGTCTATTTTTATATTAATTACTTAACATTTTTGTATTTATTAGATGTAAAATATTCTAACACTCCCCTGTTAAATGACAACAAGGTATTTAAAGTTGTCACTTGAAACAATTAGAACCGGATCAACTGGCAAAGTAATTAGGAACTTTGGGCAAACCGGAACAACCGGTAAGGTAATTAGGTATTTGGGTAAATCGAAACAATCGGCAAGGTAATTAAGTACTTAAAACATGATCATCCTGCTTTGATACCATATTAAATTTTTAATATAAATTTGGGAGAATCATTCTTAAAAGTTAACTTGTTAAGATTGAAAAATTCATTTTTATATTAATCACTTAACATTTTTATATTTATTAAATGTAAAATATTCTAACATATACCATAATACAATTGTAGATGTAATCAAGGAATAAATTTCACACCAAAATCTTTTTTTATTTGCCCATTTATTTTTTATCTTTTTTTTCACATTTGATATAAGAGAAGCAAGCGACTTGAATTTGATTCTCCCTTTATTAATTATGTTGAAAATTTTAATTTAATTTAATAAAAATTATTAAATATTTAACTATGCTAAAAAAAAAAAAAAAAAAAGGAAAGTTTATGGTTTTGCTAGCTCATGGTACAGGTCGATATCATAATTAATATGCCAGTTACAAACTGCCTAGCTATGAGCAGTGTACAAAATTAATTAATGTGATCCGAAATGACAAACGTACCCATGAATACTATTCAATTCTACATCTTTTGTCTTTTTTTTTTTTTTTTTTTTTTGCCAGTTACATCTTTTGTCAATTGTCACATCAATGATCAACATATAATTTTTTTTCGCCAAATCAATGATTTTTTTTTTTTTTTTTTTTTTTTTTTGGGCCAAGGCCAAATCAATGATTAACATATGCGGTGTTGTTTTAGATAAATGTAATCAAATTTGAATCAAATCTTGCAATAGTTAAAGTTAAGTAATTTTAAATGAATATATATATAATTTATCTTACCAATTAAGTTATTAAAAAAAAATTAAGTTAATACTTAGAATTAAGTTTCATAATACCTATTCGTGTATCTCTTTTTTTAACTAGAGAAAAAGAATAGTATGATTTCAATTTTGACTAAACTTCTTTAAATTATTGTAATTTTTTCCATGATGTGAAAGATATCGATAAATAGAATTTGATTTGGGATTGAAAGCTTTTTTAAGTTACTGTAAAACAAAAGGAAAGGATCATAGAAAATAATTAATATAATAGAGATTTTGAAAATATTCCTTGGTTATCATAATCTAGTTAAGTGCTTATTGGTTTTGAAAGTATCTTAGGAGATAGACACTAAGATAATTAAGAAAGTGTTGAAAATCGACTTATTAGCACAACGTATTAAAGATAATAATAAAGAATATAAAGCAATCAAGTAAAGAGAAATAGAAGAAAATATGTAGAGAGAAAAGATGTTTCAAACTCTTATTATTAGATTAATTCTAACTTTTCTTATATAGAAGAATAACTAGAGTTTAATGTATACAATATTACTGAAATAGTCTTATACTATAATCTTTCTAAAACATATACTTAAAGATATTTAAGTAATATCCACGTATTATAATTTATTTATAATACTTCCCCTTGGATATTACTTGCGTTATGAATATATCTCGTTAAAAACCTTGCTAGAAAATCCAGTGGTAAAAAACATAGCTAAGGAAAAGAGTACAATTCATGCGTTATTCTATCATTGCACAGATTGCCTCATTAAAACCTTTGGTCAAGAAAATCTTGTGAGACAAAAACTTGACTAAGGAAAAAGAGTATAATCTTTTACTAATTCGCTCCCCCTGATGAGAACAATATTTTAAAACTGCACATATCAATCAATAAAATAAGCCATTCAAATATGACATTAGATGAGAACTTAGTAAATAAGTCTGCTATATTGTCACTCAAGCAAATTTGGTGGATATCTATTTCATCACTTTTCTGGAGCTTATGCATATTAAAGAATTTGGGTGAAATATATTTAATTCGGTCACCCTTAATATATCTACTTTTAGTTTGTGCAATGCATATTGCATTATTCTTAAACAATATAATGGGAGCATCTTTATTAAGGTACTTCAGGACCATAAAAATATTTATAAAATTGCAGTATCATCATAAGTAAACACATATTTAGTTTGAGATCTATCCTTATATGGATCAGACAAATAACCAACATCTGTATGTAGACCAATGTCAAATATGAATTATATAAAAATATAACCAAATCAATACTGACTCGAAGATAACACAATAAGTCTTTTACACCACTCTCATGTCTCTTGGTAGGTGCAGAGCTATACCTCGTGTAATACCCTAGCCTTATAAACAAATTGATTTGCATGAGTATGGATTAAATTGATTCTTTATGATGATATGAAATGTGAATTGAATATAATTCCATGTGGAATGAGTATATGTTTATATGAATAAGTATATGTGACTAATATGCATATGGATAATATGCCATA
>CATKHJ010312724.1:0-19362 GCA_949750685.1 Vernicia montana
GGGAGAAAAGAAGTAGCTAATGACGTCTACAAAAATACAAACAAAATTAAAGACAGACATAAAAGCAATTCTCAGACCCTCCACATAAGCTACTCAACTACAGAAACTATACAAGGCACACAACTGCCTCCACACCAGATCGAGCTCCTAAGCTCGCATCTCTATTCAAGAACCCTGCTGCCTCTATATCGAGCTCCTTAGCCCGCCTCTCTATCCAGGCACACAGTTGTCTTCATATCGAGCTCATCAGCTCGCCTCTCTATTTAGGCACCCAGCTGCCTCTAGATCGAGCTCCTCAGCTTGCTTCTCTATCCAGGCACACAGATGCATCCGGATTGAGTTTTTCAGCTCGCTTCTCTATCCAGGCACATAGATGCCTCCGGATCGAGCTCTTCAACTCGTATCATTATCCAGGCACACAACTACCTCTGGATCGAGCTCTTCAGCTCGTATCATTATCCAAGCACACAGATGCCTCTGGATCGAGCTCTTCAGCTCGTATCATTATCGAGGCACACAGCTGCCTCCGGATCAAGCTCTTTAGCTCGTATCATTATCCAGGCACATAGCTACCTCTGAATCGAGCTCTTCAGCTCGTATAATTATTCAGGCACACAGTTGCCTCCGGATCGAGCTCCTTAGCTCGCATCTCCATTTAGGCGCACAACTACCTCCATATTGAGTTCCTCAGCTAACATATATATTAAGGCACCCAGTTGCCTTCATATCGAGCTGCTCAACTCGCCTCTCTATTTAGGCACCCAGCTGCCTCCATATCAAGCTCCTTAGCTCTTCTCTCTATTCAGGCATCCAACTGAGAGGAACATTATTATCTAAAGTCCTCCATTTGTGAGGCAGGTTTTCTTAAAGACCTCTAAGTGGGGTAGATTATATAAAAGTCCTCTATCAGTAAGGCAGGTTTTCTATGAGTCCTCGGTCAGCGAGGTAAGTTTTCTTGAAGACCTCGAGCAGCGAGGTAGATTTCTTAAGTCCTCCCAATGAGCGAGGCACCTTATTTTTCGAAGACCTCGAGCGGCGAGGTGGATTTCTATAAGTCCTCCCATGAGCGAGGCACCTTATTATTTGAAGACCTCTACCAAGGAGTGGGGGGCTTCACATATTATAAAGTCCTCGATAAGTCGAGATAGATTATTATATAAGACCTCCTGATGAGTCAGACTTCTCAGTCCTCAACAGTCGAGGCACATTATCTAAAGCCCTCATCCGATGAGGCACATTATTATAAAGCCCTCGATTAACGAGGCAAGACATCCGAAGACCTCTATCAGAAACTGAAGGACTTCACGAGTTTACAAAGTCCTCCTCTATTAGCAAGAAAAATTCTTTAAGACCTCCTTCTAGGCGAGGCACATCAGATCGAGCTTCTCAGCTCGCATCATCATTCAGGCACCCTGCTGCCTTCAGATCGAGCTTCTTAGCTCGCATCATCATTCAGGCACCCTGCTGCCTTCAGATCAAGCTCCTCAGCTCGCATCATCATCCAGGCACCCTGTTGCTTTTAGATCGAGCTTCTCAGTTCGCATCATCGTTCAGGCATACAACTGCCTTCAAATCGAGCTCTTCAGCTCGCATCATCATTCAGGCACCCTGCTACCTTTAGATCGAGCTCCTCAGCTCACATAATCATTCAGGCACCCTGCTGCCTTCAGATCGAGCTCTTCAGCTCGCATCATCATTCAGGCACCTAGCTGCCTTCAGATCGAGCTCCTCAGCTCGCATCATCATTCAGACACCCAGTTACCTTTAGATCGAGCTCCTTAGCTAGCATCATCATTCAGGCACCCAGCTGCCTTTAGATCGAGCTCCTCAGCTTGCCTCATCACATCAGCATCTGACTGCCTCAATCATTTAGCAGCTATCATGACAAGCTCACAGGATGCAATCAAAATGGCAAATAACAGAGATGAATCACAAAAATGAAAAGATGTATCTACTCCCTTCACCAGCTCTTCAGAAGTCTCGATCAAACTCGGGAGTGGGGGGCTCCTGATACGTCCAAAAAATGACCTGTTTATAAGCTGCTCAAGCTAGCAGGACAAATGCTCGTATGGGGGGGGGGGGGGGTCCCCATTCTCCCTTATATAAAGGTAACTTTCATAAGATTCAATACATTCTCTCACTACTCTCTCTGACTAAAGCGTTGGAGTCTCCTCACCCGGACAGCCCCCGGGGAGCTTCTGACCCCTCTCTCTCTTACTTGCAGGTCATACCCTCCACTAGATCTCGCATCTACACTAGCAGATAAGATCTATTCTTATCAATCATGTATTTTAAAATTTATCTTCATCTAAGAATACAACTCTTGCTCTTTTCCACATATGATGGTAATATTAAGATTCAAAAATCGCTATTATAACTTTCACTTACATTCATTATCTTTCAAATAGTTAGAAATCACATGGAAAAAGGAGATTGAAAAATGTAAATACTGGATCTTTTCTCCTTCAATCTGACTGAAAACTATTAAAAAAATAAAATGACCGAGCTTTGGTGAGTCTGATGATGCAAACGGACAGACCAACAAGCATTCGTAGGGAAGGCAGATTGAGAATATGTAGGGCCTGTTTGATTTAACTGTTACAGATAACTGTTGCGGATAGTTGATTGTTAATAGCTAATAGCTGAAAAATACAATCGTTAGGTACAATTTTGCTAACTGTTGCTATTGAAATTAGAGGTGGCAATTTTTTACACCCGAACCCGTTCAAAAAACGAGAGTCAAAATCTAACTCCGAATAGAATTTGAAATGACTTGACCTGAAAAATTTAAGGGTCAGCCAAATCATGTCACAATTGAATTTATCTTATTTTGATTAATATAATTAAATATATTATACTTTTAAAATCTATTTAACTATTTTTATTTTATAGTATTATTATCTTAAAATTTAAAATTTTGACAAAAATTTTAAATTACTTGCCAGAATAAAAAAATATATTGATATTACAATATATTAGAATTATTCAGTTTGATTATTTTATTATTATTATTATTATATTATTATATGTATAGTTATTGAAAGGTATTTATGTATTATGCTATAGTATTTTATATGTATAAAAATTATATTTGTGATAATAGATTTTAAATATTTTTTATTTGTTTTACTTAAATTGGATATGTGATATTTTAAAATTATAATGTTTATTTATATTATTAAATTTGAAATTATATATATATATATATATATATATATATATACTTTCATAAAAAATTTATTGTGACCTGACCGACTCGGAAGCTTATTTTTAAAGCCAAATCCGAAAGTGACCCGAATCTGACTCGAAATCCATTCTAATAATCAACCTAATGGTTCACCCAAAATTCAAACATAACCCATAATGATCGACCCGAACCTGCTCGAAAAAATATGACACCCTAAATGATCCTATACTAAAATGACTCGAACCCTAAATGATCCTATACTAAAATGACTCGAACACTAAATGAGCCGACCCGACTCAGTTGCCACCTCTAGTTGAAATGTTTAATGATGATTAAGGATATGATTTATTTTTAATATATTATTATATATCTTAGTTATTTTTATTTTTTGATGTGTGATATAAATTGTAAGAATAATGAATTAATAATTGAAAAAATTATAAATAATTATTTTTTTTATATATTTATATTTTTTTTGTTTAAACATAAATATGTTATTTTTTACAAATATTATTTATAACATTTTAATAATTATTTATTATTATTATAGTTATATAAAAATATGAAAAATATTGTATTAGTAATAATTTTTTTATAGGGTAAGATTATTTAAATTTAAAAGGGAAAAAATTTCAAAATAAAACTTTTCAAATTAATAGTTGTTTGAACCCCAACAACTAATAGTTGCTGTTTTATTTTTTTTACTAAACGGATTTGACTCAACAGTTGGGTGCAAATTAGCTGATAGTTGCATCCATCAGCTGCACTAAACGCCCCGTAATCTTTTATGAGTTTTTTTTTTTTAGTTTTCTTGACTTTGTGCAATCCTTAATTTTTATTTTTTTATTTCTATATTTTTAATGTTTCTTTTTATTTTTTTAATTTTATATTTCTATTAAAATAAAATAATATAAAAAATAAAAATATTTTATTAAATTTTTTGTGGTTGTCGGACCAAATGACCAATTTAGCCGAATTAACAAAAATTCCATAGCAATTTTTCCCAATTCAAGAATAATGGCTAATTTGGACTTCATCCTATAATTTAGTTGGCCACTGTTCCATTTTATAATTATTATTTTTTGGTTGATTTCTCCTCAAAACAAATTGATTGAATCTAAAAACCAATAAACGACTACAAATAAATCAAATGAAGTCAAGCTTTCAACTTATGTTAATTATTATCCATAAAAAAAAATACAAAAAACAAAAACAAATCATTGATCATCATCACTGTTCAGTGTCACTTTTCTCACAGGTCTATAAATCAACTTCAATGTACATCCCCATGTCAACGCCGGTCTAAATTGGTGGTTAATCATCCTGTATATAGCATTACCCTGACATTGGTGATCATCATCAGCAATCACTAATCACTATCCAGAAAACCAGAGAGAAACAGAGTTGAAAAAACAGAGCACAAATGACTAAGCAAGAGCTTCATGTAGTGATGTTTCCATGGTTTGCATTTGGTCATATAAGCCCATTTGTTCAGCTTTCTAGTAAGCTTTCTTTTCATGGAGTTCGAGTCTTTTTTTTCAGCTCCAAATAATATTCCACGTATTAAATATTCTCTTCTTCTAACTCCCAATGCCCAAATCATCCCTCTCTCAAATCCTCTAGTTGAGGGTCTCCCTCCTGGCCTTCACAGCACCTCAGAAATGAAACCAATAATGGCTGAGCTTCTCAACAAATCCTTAGATCTTATGAAACCACAAATCAATACCCTTTTATCTCAACTTAATCCTGATTTTGTGTTTGTTGATTTTGCCCAATATTGGCTTACTAAATTGGCCTCAAAGCTAGGTATTAAAACATTATGTTTCTCTGTTTACTCTGCTATGTGCTGTGCCTGTATTACTGTTCCTAAAAGGGCAAGAACAAACAATCCCAATGTTGATGATCTTATAAAAACCCCAATTGGATTTCCTTCAAACTCTCTTACCTCCCTAAAAAAATTTCAAGCTCAAAACTTTTTATACACCTTTAAGAGATTTAACGATGGTCCTACTGCATTTGACAGATCTTCTGAATTTATCAATGGCTGTTCTGCTATAGTCATTAAGACATGCAATGAAATGGAAGGATCTTATGTGGATTTCTTGAGAACCCAACATTAAAAACCAGTTCTTTTAACTGGTTCATTAGTTCCAGAGCCTCACACTGGTTTTCTTGAGGAAAAATGGGTAAGTCAATTTCTTTCAAAATCTTTAATTTTCTGCAATTTTGGAACTGAAACATTCTTGAATAATGATCAAATAGAGCAACTCTCTCTTGGATTGGAACTCACTGGCTTGCCATTTGTTCTTGTATTGAACTTTCCAGCTGGGGTTGATGCCCAGGCAGAGCTAGACAGAGCTTTGCCAGAAGGGTTGTTGGAGAGGGTGAAGGACAGAGGGATTTTTCACAGAGGTTGGGTTCCACAGCAGCTTATATTGGCACATAATAGTGTGGGATGTTATTTGTGCCATTCAGGGTTTAGTTCTTTGATTGAAGGTTTATCGAATGATTGTCAATTGGTTCTTTTGCCTTTGAAGAGTGACCAATTCTTGAATTCCATTCTTTTTTCTGGTGACATGAAGGCTGGGGTGGAGGTATATAGAAGAAATGAAGATGGGTATTTTGGGAAAGATGACATTAATGAGGCTGTAAGAAAAGTGATGGTGGAGGTTGAAAAATAGCCATGCAAGTCCATGAGGGCGAATCATAAAATATGGAAGGAGTTATTGTTGAATAAAGATTTTCAAGATAAGTTTATTGCAGATTTGGTCGAGGAATTGAAAGCCCTTCTTTAACCAATATATTAGTGATAAATGATTAAAAATAAAATGAGTTAAAAGTTAGTGGCTTAATTAGATTGGTTGGTAGTAATTAATTTGGATTAAATTGATTGGTGGCCTAATTAGATTAGTTGGTGGCAATCAATTTGGACTAAATTGGTTGGTGGCCTAATTAAATTAGTTGGTGGCAACTAATTTGGGCTAAATTGGTTGGTGACCTAATTAAATTGGTTGGTGGCAACCAATTTAGACTAAATTGATTCGTGAAAATTAGGTGGCAATTAGACCAATCAATTTGGACCAAATTGGTTGATGGATGCCTATAAAAGGCATTGAGAGGAATGCAAAAAAATATAGCACAAGAAGATGAAAAATTCCTTATATTTAGAGAGTTTCAAATAGTTTGAGGAAAATTCTCTTGGATGTATTTGGGATTTTTGGGTAAGAAAAATATTGTGAGTATATGTGATTGTAACAATTTTCATATATTGAATATTTTTCTCTGGTTGTCTTTAATAACACCATGATTTTTCTCCTTTTGAAAGTTTTCACGTAAATTTCTTGTGTTATCATTTTTCCATTATTTTTTTTGTTATTCTTGCATAATTGTGATTTGGAGGAAATTGAATTAATTAAATTTAGATTTCCTAACACAATATTGGAGTCTGTTTCTCAGTCAGATCCAATTAAAAAAAAAAAGAAAAAAAGAAAAGAAAACAGAAAAAAAAAGCTAGACGTTTTCTGCTTTTTTTTTTTTTTTTTAACTAAGGTTAATGCTTGCGACAATTAGTCTTTTATTCAGATGTACAACAGTAGTATGCAGGACTAATACGTTGAATTTAATTTTTAGCCAAAGTCAAATTAAAAAAAAAAAAAAAAAAAAAAAAAAAAAAGAAGAAGAAGCCAAATGCAGGTTTTGCATCATCAATAATTTAAGTTTATTCCATACTTGGTGAAGGAAGGAGAGATGGAGCCATGGAGGCCTTTGCCTTGGCTAGGCGTTTATTTTCTCCACTTGTAGTAACTTCAGTCGGTCTTCAATGGGCAAAGGGTCAATTTGGCCCCTATGTTTTATTTCGAGGTTAAATAAAGATCCCAATATATATTTTTTGATCCAATTTGACACTTGAATTATTATTTTTGGCTCAATTAATCTTGAAATTAGCGCATATTACACACGCAAAGTCGCAAACTATTAGGAAACCCTATTAAAGAGAAAAATATATTATAATGCCGTGGGAGAATAAAAAATTATTTCTCTATCTTAAAATAATAAAATAATGTAAGTGCTAATCTTAGTGGGAAAACTAGTGTTATCTTCCCTCCGTTTTTATTAGTAACCACTCTCTTAGAGCAGCAAACTTCTGAAAGCTAATATGATAATAAAAATTGGAGAAAAAATAAGAGAATTTAGGGTTTATTTTATATGTAATAGAATTGCGAGAGGCTATTAGATTTGAATATGATAAGTGATTTTATTTGTGAATAGGCATTTGCATTCTTACAAAGTACTAGTTTAATTAGGCTCTCTGTCTTCAAATTTTAAGGTAAACCATATTTTAACTCGTGAATGTAACTTTTTTTTTTTTTGAGTTGCATGCAATTATGGTGTTAGAAGGAGTACGTTTAGGGTTTTAACGAGGATTGAGGGGTTTTAATATGGCATGTTCTATGTAAAGTTTATTTTGTTTTTATAATATTCATTTGACTTTGTGATTTGTGTGTCATGGATTTTATGTATATGTTATTGTTGGAGAACAGTATAAAAACAGAAGCAAATAAATAAAACTTGAGACTTGACTTAGCACTGCCTTAAGAATTTATAACGTAATCCTCAGGATTCAACAGGTCTTCTAATCTCTTAAGAAATTGAAACTAGGCAGTAGGAACATCAAGAAAATTAAATTAATCGAACCCAATTAGGGGTGATCATAAACCATCCAACCCGTCTAATTCGAACTAACCTGCAATCAAACCGTAGTTTGATAAGTGTCGTGAATTGGATCGGTTTGTATTTTTTTAAACCGCACTTTATGGATTGGATTAAATTTTTTATTTTTTAATTCGCAACCCACACAATCTGCACCATATATATATTAAAAAGGTAAGCTGGATTTTATTTGATAATTAATATTTGTATTAAATTGAAAATAAAAAGACACTATAGATCATCTATTTTTTGTTCTTCATTATGCAGTGTTTTTTTTAATAGTTTTGGAGGGTTTTTTTTTTTTTTTTTTGGTATTGTTAAGACTTGTAATGTGGTTTCTATAGATTGATTTCTTCATTTAATCTGTTTCCTATATAAATTACTTTATTGAAATTTAAAAGTATATTGTTTAATTTATTATTATGTTTTTATTTTTTTTAATATTAATAGAAATATTTGTTAATTAAAAAGTGAATAGTGTATAAAATAAATCCGCACAATTCGATCCGCATTTGTGGATTGGATTGGGCTGTTTTTTTTTTTATTTTTGTGGGTTGGATTGGATTGATAAATTTTCAATCCGCAATATGTGGATTGGATTGAATATCTTATTAAAACCGCATCAAATCGACCCGTGAACACCCCTAAACCCAACAATAAAACAGAGGAGGAGATAATTTGTTTTCTATTTATTCTTTAGCAAATACAGGTCTGTATATATAGGAAAAAATCATAATGTTGGTACAATAATACCAACGTTAATATAGCAAAAAATTAGGAATTATAATGTTAATAAAACAAACTAAGTTAACATTACATAAAAATAGGGATTTTAGTTTATGAAAAAGTACTTGATAAAAAACATGTGTTTTAAGATAAGGATAAATAAATAAATAATTGAGGAATTAAAAAGTGAGTTTGTTCTGGGCCCAGGCCTTTATCGTGCGTAGGGGGAAAATCCACCGATTCACACTTGAATTGGACTTTTGGCCCAAATGCTTGTGCGCGCGAGCCTTGCTCCTCTTCTTGGCTCTTTACAAGCCTAAGATGGTTTAATAGCTTATAAATCCTTTTACAAATTTTTTCTTAAACAATGTGGGATTTGTAACTTTTGAAATATACAACTTTACAACAATCCCCCACATATTTCAAAAGTTTTAAAGACGAAAATAAATTTGCTAGGTTAGAACATGAGTGTAAATGCTTTGGATTTGGTGTCTTTTGGACTGTGAACTAGACTTAAAAAGATAAGACATAACATACAGAGGTATTGATAAAGGTTTCAGCTTCTATGAACCAAAGACTCTTTGTTGTATGTTAGAATCTTACCAATCACATTACACCCCCATAGTTTTGCTGTTCAACGCAGTGTAGCGCAAATAGGCCATACGCGCCCCTAGTAATTCATGAGTACTCTAGAAATTATGTCACAATTTCATAGGAGCAGCCCCACTCTACACTCATATAGGTGATTTCATCAAGTATATCCTGCAATTAATATACCACCCATAAGGGATATGAAATTCATCAAGAGCTTTCAACTCATCCTCTCATTTAATGCAATCTAGCACTGCTCACACCACAAGAAGGGACAAACTAATTATGCTAGCAGGATTAACAAGTGACTTCTTATTACCCATATGAACCTTATTCATGGGGTCTCCAATCACAAAGGTTGGATTACTGCCAATATTAATCTCTTAAATTGGCTTAAGTCTCATTCCCCTCAATGTTTCAAAAATTAACTTTCTTCCCAAAGGTTTAGTCAAAGGATCGGCCAAATTCACTTCTGACTTCACCTAATCAATGGAAATTATTCCATCTTTTAACAGTTGTTTAATCACATCATGTCTTAGATGAATATGTCTGTTCTTACCATTGAAGGTTTTATTCTTTGCAATAACAATTGTAGCTTGGTAATTACAATGCATAGACACAGAAGGTGTTGGTTTTAAACCCAACGGAATATTTGCTAAGAAGTTTCTCAACCACTCAGCCTCATTACCAACCAATTCCAAAGCTATAAATTCTGACTCCATGGTAGATCTAGCAATAATAGTTTGTTTGGCTGACCTCCAAAAAATTGTACCCCCACCAAGGGTGAATACATAGCCACTGGTGGATTTTATCTCATCTGAATATGAAAATCCAGTTAGCATCACTGTATCCTTCCAGCACAGCGGGAAATCCACTATAATAAATTTCATAGTTCATTGTACCTCTCAAATATTTCATTAGTCTGACTATAGCAGCCCAATGATCATGATTGGGATTGTGAGTATATTTGTTCAATCTGCACATAACGTAAGCTATGTTAGGTAGAAATTCATTAAATGCAACAGACTCCCAATAATCTGTGCATACTCAGATTGTATAACAGGATCACCTCGATTTTTTTTTAATTGAGTATTAGCATCATAAGGGGTACTCACTAGTGTGACATTAAAGTGTCCAAACTTCTTTAGAAGTTTCTCAACATAATGTTCTTGAGATAGCATTATGCCATCATCCTTCCTTATGATTTTAACACCCAATATCACAATTGCTTCACCCATATCTTTCATATCAAATTTAGAAGTAAGAAATTCTTTAGTTTTAAGTACTATATCAAGAGTAGTACCAAATATGAGCATGTCATCCACATATAAACAAATAATTACACACTCACCATCAACAAGTTTTATATAAACACATTTATCTAATTCAACAGAAGAAAAAACATCACAAATCAAAACTTGATCATATTTCTCATGCTATTGCTTAGGAGCTTGTTTTAGGCCATATAAAGATTTAAGCAATTTGCAAATTTTGTCTTCTTAACCAGAAACAACATAACCTATAGGTTGCACTATATAAATCTCTTATTTTAAATCACCATTTAAAAAGGCAATTTTAACATTCATTTGGTCAATAAAAAGCTTATGGATTGAAGTCAAAACAATTAAAACTCGAATGGAAGAAATTTTAGTCACTTGAGCAATATTTTGGGTTCATATATATATATATATATATATATATATATATATATATTTATACCAACTGATGTAAAAGAAGTGCCACCTTTGGGCGCTATATGAAATGAAATCAAATATTTAGTTAAATTATAATTTGTTGATTTGTCTAATTGAGTTATATTTCCATTCTTTTACTAATCGAGGCATGTATGTTAAAGAAATTCAGTCATGATATTCGATGTACATTAAACCACAAATCTTGGATTCATTAGTGCCTACCAAAAGTAATATTGCAATTGAAATTTTACACAAAGTTATCATAATCATAAATTGCATTCCTCATTGTTAAGAAATATAGGGTTATTTTATTTTATTGTTTATTAAGGATAGAATAGTCTTTTCAGTTTCCTTGATTTAGCCTATATATAGTCTCTTTATATTTAGGTTAATTCATTCTTTTCGTATTCCTTTTTTGTTATGCATTATTAATGAAATCCTAGTCTCCTCTCTTTATGATTTTGTATTTCCTCTCTTTATGATTTTGTATTTTTCTCTTTGAATTGTTTAACATGGTATCAGAGCTGAGTCTCATGGAACAAAGTTTAATCTCAAACACAGCTTTCGCGGATCTAAGGAGATTGTTTGGTTACGTTGGTTACTTGCAGATATGGGAGTTTCTCTTTCTCATCCCACTCCTATGTATTGTGACAACAAGAGTTCTATTCAAATTGCTCACAACTCGGTCTTTCATGAACGAACTAAGTATATTGAGATCGATTGTCACCTTACTCGTCATCATCTCAAGCATGGCACCATTACTTTGCCCTTTGTTTCTTCTTCTTTGCAGATTGTAGATTTCCTTACCAAGTCACATTTTATTTCCCGTTTTCATTTTCTTGTTGGCAAACTCTCGATGCTTGTAGCTGCTGCATCGTGAGTTTGAGGGGAGATATTAAGAAATATAGGGTTATATTATTTTATTGTTTATTAAGGGTAGAATAGTCTTTTCAGTTTCCTTAATTTAGCCTATATATAGTCCTTTTATATTTAGGTTAAACAACTCTCTTTTTGTATTCCTTCTTTATATTGCATTATCAATGAAACCCTAGCCTCTTCTTTTCTTATTTTGTATTTCTCTTTGAATTGTTTAACAAAATTCAAATTCAAATCCACAATAATTTCAAACGGTCACTTACACAAACGAATTTTCACATACTTTATAATTTATAATATTGCAATTTATAACATGAACTTATTAATTTGGTCTCGCTCAAAAAAAAAAAAAAACTTATTAATCTGTTGCAATGTTACCATTGGTTCAAATTCAGGTGATAATTGACCTAAATTTATTGAAATTTTAGACGAGTATCATAAATATGTACCATTCATATGTTAAGAAAAAAGAAAAATTCACATAAACTTTTCTTTTTCACCAATAAAAGCAGGTTTGATTGCTTCATCTCCCATAACTCTTTTTTTTTTTTTAAAATTTTTTTTTTATGGTAAGTATTAAGATTTTTGGAAGTTCATAGGCATTGAGATGAGTAACAACGTTGGTAGGTGAGATTTGTTGATGAAAAAAAAAGTTTTTACCATGAAAGTCGCTAATTGAGGGTTTGAGAACAAAGAAGAAGACAAGATTAAAATTTTGTTCTCATACCAAAATACCGTAATTTAGAGGAAAATTTAAGTAGATTTTTAATTTTTTTAATTTTATATATATATAATACTAGCATGACATATCAGTAAATTCAAATAGATTTTCACTTAAATTTGAGCTAGTGATAATATTGCAATAAATTAAAGGCGGCAAATGAGTTAGGTTAAGCAAATTCGGTCGGATCATTGTAAATCTGGGTCTTCGGGTTTTATCTTTTTTTTTTCTAGGTGAGTTTAGGCTGAGTCATTTTGGATTACCAGTAGATCGGAATATGTATCAAGTTGATCCAAAAAGAGAATTTCGAGTCAAATTTGAGTTAATTTGCAAATTTTAGATCGGGTTGGGTCATTTACAATATTATTTTTCTTAAAAATATTTTTTAAAAATAATATTTTCACATGTAATTTAAATAAATAAATAAAAAAGAGATCATCTTAATCATGATACATATTTTTAAGTATTTAAAAATAATTATAAATATTTAAAATAATTTATTTTTAGCTTTTAAATTTTATAGCACAAACCATTTATTTATTTTTAATATATGTAAATAAGTACTTAAGCCTATAGATATCCAATCAAACTTTTTATGTATACTTATTATATAGTGATGGGATTTTTCCTAGTAGGTTTTAGCCCTTGAGACCACCCATCATTAAGACTTGGAATTGGAGGTGCTGGACTTGAGCAACTAGGAGATGGATTACTCTATCATTGGACTTGTAGCCTTCATAATGAACAAAAATCTTACCTTTGTACCACTTGCACAGTGGAAAGGTGGGCAAAAGTTTGACTGTTATGGCAATAGAATTTCTCAGGATCAACCAAAATAGGCAACAAAACCACCATGCAAGAATCAAAAGAGACAATGGTAAATAATTTACCTCTCGTAGCGCAATACGAGCTAGTTTATCTTTCGGTATTAGCACCCTAAGTGTGATGCCTCTAGTCCGTCTGCAGAGCTCCGCATGATCTGTCACACCCCAACTTCTAAAGTGTGATGGTCTTAGGGCATAGGGAGACATAAGGTCACCTAAACCTGTAGAACCCCTATTCTATATATGTTGTTACAAGCATTTTATACAATGAACATATTTCCCAGATCGTAACTCATAATCCTATATTCATATACTATTTATCTATCAATAGGGTATCCAAAGTATACCTTACATATACCAAAAGGATACCCAACATATACCATATGTATACCAAACGTATACCACTTGTATACTCATCATATATTTGTATCATTAACACTATACAATTCATATCATCATTCATCATCACAGTTAGACTTTAATATTTTCAGAATTATCCTTGTGTAATTACATACTATAATTATAAAACCAGAGTTGCATTAGTAACTACCATGAACCATATCGACCATGGAGCTCTAGACTTAACTCTTCAAAATACAATTACACTAAGATTCATGAATTTACACCACCTTATGTAGCAGAGGAAACCCCCAAGCGGAGAATGGAAGCTTGAGAATTTGCCTTGCTTGACCTTCAATATACCTGAAAAATATAAACTACTAAAAGAGTGAGACAAACTCAGTGAGGATATAATATCTTAACATAATATGTCGGCTGAAATATGCATAACAGTAATAAGGGTTTAATTTCAATTGGGTATCGATGAAAGGTTTTCTCTTTTGTAATCAATATAGATTTTAAATGATACATTGATATTCAATGATATTTATATCAATGAAGGATCAATAATCAATGTATTTCCATTTAGTATCACTTTAGCAGAAATTAGAGATTTGAAAGTGGTGTGCTTCCCACTGATAAATAAAATAGAGTGGCGGTTAAAGCCTTACTCACTCACATAAATCACTGAGCGCAAGACTGATCAGGTCTTACGGCTAAGACCCCATTCCTAACTGGGCGGATACACTATCCCTATCTGACGGGCCTTCTTACCATGTGCACATGACTGGTGTATAATCCCACATCAGTTGGGAATTTCTGCTTATATAGAATATCATTAAATGAGAGTTCATAATATATGAATAGTAAATCATATGCAATTCAATATAGCATCAATGGGGTTTTATACAATTTCAATGATGGTTTCAAATGAACCTTAGGATGTTCAATTGAATCAATAGTTTAATAGTTCGGCTGAAGGCCATCAATAAAGTAACAAATGGGCTGAAAGCCATCAATAAATAACAATGAGGTCAAAGGCCAACAATGAATAGCAATTAGGCCGAAGGCCAACAATGAATAGCAATTAGGCCAAAGGCCAACAATGAATAGTCCTAGCACAAAGATTGAATAACAATGATTGTATAAGGTTCACATTAAGGGATTGCTAAGACTTTCAGTAATATATGCATATATATCAATTTAATGTTGATTCAAGGGCAGATGCCCATATCATATTAAAATATCACAAACTCACCTCAACTCCTTAACTCCTAGTACAAGCTCTTAACATTTTAGCCATGGTGCTCCTTGATCTTCGGAACACTTCCTTTATCTTATCCTTTAGGTTCTACAATGAACCATACCATTCATATTATTCAATTGAGTACCATTAAATATTTTGTCAACTTGATTATCCAATACTAACTCTAGTATTACTAAATCTATATCTATGATATACTAATTATCTAATATCAATTCAAGTCAACATACATAACATGTATTTACACATATTACCATTTAAAGCATTTTTATGTACAATATCATGTAATGGCCGAATGGCTTAGGGTGTATATCATCAATTCATATTGCATATATGCACATTCCAATGTCATTTTGCATAAGTCTATTCATAGAATGACTACATACATATTCACTATTAATTAACACATTACATTTCTAGTTATTACTTAATTTATAACTTGACCTTATGACCTTTTTTCTATCATTTCTTATGATTTACTGATCCAAATTAGTTGATTATTTTTTTATCATAAACTAGACATATTAATTCATATCATAGCCAAAATTAAACTTAAAATTCAATCTATGGAAAACTTGGTGACCATCTCAATCCAGTTTGTTTTTGTGGCAGGGCAGACAGAGCATATTACATTTACCTAAGTATATCTCACAATTTATAATTCCAAATGAAGTCCCCTTTTACTGAGAGTTACTAAATTACACTAAGGAACATTTCTTATGTTTTTATTTTGCTTTTTTTGGCCTCTAAAGTCTCCAATTTAGAAAGCTCATTACATGTTACAGTCTAACTCCGGGTACAGGGTCAGTCACAATTTAAGATCCTTTTCTCATATTATACTTGGAATTTTATTAAGAAATTTTATGGTCAATCCTTCACATAACAAGGTTCATTTTATTAGTTTTTATTTTCTCTTAATTATGTCTCTATCATCCTCATTTTGGAGGGTAGATTTACAGATTGCCAACTGAGTTAGTTTGCAAGAGTTTTCAGACCTTATCACATTCACTAAATCATATCTAACAATCTACATATCCAATTTAAGTTTCCTTTTACAAATAGCTTATAAACATGTTAATTAGAATTTTTCATGTTTTATGCTTGGCCTAACTCAGTCTCTAAAGTCATCAATTGCACTTCTCAATTTCGGGTCACCTAATTATCTTGTGAACAGTAACAGTTTCAGTTCAAGTGATTTTTCTCTCCCTACACTTCGAATCTTTAAAATTCCTTTTACCAGTGTATATTAGAGATATTTACCTACAACTTTAATGCTTTACACTTCTCCAAATTCAGTCTCTAAAATTATAGAAGTGGCTCCTCAATTTCTGCCGAATTCTAAAACCTAACTTTCCCAATTTAAAGATACAAGATCAAATTAAGTTTTATCATGCAATCTATACTCAATCAAACTATTAAATCCTTCAATTTACTTCATGAGACACTCAAAATCATCAAGAAATAAAAATAAATAATTTTTTCCAATTTTTGCAAGTGTAGGCCGAATTATGCACAAGAGAAGGAGAAAATAAATCTTTCAACAATTAAAGAAATAATTCAACATAGATGCTTAGGATGAGGAAAGGAATGAATTTGATTAATAAATCACCTTGAAATTCCTTGATCTTGTTTAGATCATGGAGGTGGCGAATTTTTGAGTGAAAAATGAAGAACTTGTGTCTTCTTTTCTTTAGATGAGAGAGAAATGAAATGAAGAAGATAACTTAAAGTTGACTTAAAATAAATTAACTTCACTTTTAATTTTGTGGTGTAGATTTACTCTTAAAATGGATGGTAAGGAATGAATGGCTTCCTTTGGATGCTTGAATTATAAAATAATTTCTTGATAGAAATTTTGATGATAGCTTTTTGGTAGATTCAATGAACCAAGAATTTGAGAATTAAAAATTGTGTTAGTGGAAAGTGGGACCCACTTTCCACTAACCCAATTTTAAGCAAAATTTATCATCATCAAGTCATATTTTCTCTTCCATTTTGAGACCATGGCCGGCCATCACTTGAGTGGGGTGAACCCCACACTTAACTCACATACACTTGCACAATAAATTTCCATTTTTGATAGTTTTTGAGAAATAACCCTTTTGCCCTTCTATAACATGTGATTTCATATTCATTAATCAATACATATATTCAAACATATTCAATTCAATTATATTCATATTGTATTAATATCAACATGTATACACATGAATGTCATAATTAACACAAAATAAATTCAAAACTTATTTAAGCACAATTAGATACTCTAAGGATCAAGTTTGGGTCTATTGGTCCAATTACCATTCAATTTTCCATTTCTATATCATTATGACTATTGGTTATGAGATAGGTAAATTTGGGGTATTATATGATCAAACTTGCTTTCGGTACTCGGGTAGCTATTTGTTCGTCTCTCTTTTACGAGCCTGGTTCAACCAAGCCTTTTTTGAATTCCTAGGAAGCTGATCAGGGTACTGTGTTTAGACTAAGTTTTTGATGTTTATTTACCAACCAACAATTCTAATTGTAAGTATTGAATTTTGATCCCCTTAAACTGCGATGATGATAGCTATTCAGAAATGGATTGCTTAGCGAAGAGTTACTTAAAAAAACTTTCTAAAATTAATTTAAATATATAGAAAAGGTGAAAATTGTGAGAAATAGGAAAATAAGACCTAGATAGACTTGGGAGAGCCACCAAATTGCAAAAAAGATTGAAAACCCAACTTGAGCCAGCCATTGGGAGCCAAACGGCTCCCAAAGGAGCCATTTGTAATACCCCAACCCTATATTAATCATATATACTTAAGATTCACATGAGTTGCATGTTCCAAGTGATTTAAGTGATATATGTATACTTAAGTTGCTATTAGTTATATGTTTAAATTCCTTGTTGTTCATGTATGTAAATCTTGTTTCTATAAGTTAGAATGACTTCTAAATTCTATGATGGAGTGAGGTATGAAATTAAAATGATTTCCAATTGAGTGAATGCAAGTATATTTGGGCTAGGGGTTAGTTAAAAAGTGTGGAGGCCGAAAATGAAGAAAAATAAATGAGAAATGGAGAAGAAGGAAAAGGGGACAACCCTTAAATAAACTGCACGGCCGTGCACCAAGGGCCATGCATAATTTTTTAGTTCTATCTAGTTTTTCTTTTTGGCCTAAAATAGGCATTAAATGCACACCTAGGTCCTTTAAATATCTTCTTAAGCCTATCTTTAGCCACCTACTTGCCATAATTCCTCCAACAATCAATCTTTACTCAATTCTACCTCCAAAATTCTCTCAAGTTCTCATCCAAGCATAGAATTAAGTTAAGTGTTTAAGTAGAAATCTTCAACTTAAACAGCTTAAGTGATTAAGGTAAGTTAAGCTTTAGTGTTCTTTGTTAATTATAAGTTAAGCCTAGTGTTAGTTGTATTATTTTCTTGAATTTAAGTTAAGAATAAGTGAGTATATGAATTGATTGATGATCTTGAGTTAAGATTAAGTGTTGATTGAGTACTTTGTGTTATGAATTATATTTAGAACCTAGAGAAGGTGGAAGAACAAATGAAGAGCATGATGATTGTCATCCTTTTTGTGTGATGTGAAAAAAGGATTTAAAAGTATAGGAGGACTTTTGTGAAGGTGAGTGATGATTATACTATTATATTTGTTCTATTGTCATTGAATCCCATAAAGCCTAATTTATTGTCCATGAACCCTAGTTTGTTATTGTTAACATATTTAAACTTTTCTTTATTCATAAGCCATGACATTGATTGTTATGCATATTAAGAACTTTACCAAGATTATATGTTAGAGAACCATGACATGCTTTCATTCAAACCATGAAAAACCTATTGATCATTGTTCATAATTTCCATGACTAAGAATGACTAAGAAACTCTATGTAGAAATCCCTTAAATAATGTGGGGAAAAACATTAGATATTGTGCACATTGTATCTATAGATAAGGTATAAAATCTTAACTCTTACATAGGAAGATTATAAAGACCTCAAACACTGTTGGCCCTAAGACTTTTGGCCCGTTACCTCCTTCAAGCCCAAGGTATTTGGCACCTCGTCTCTTTTAAGCCCAAAACCTTTTGGCATCCAATTCAAAAAAAAAAAAAAAAAACTAATCCTCAAAGCCCAATAAGCACCCATTATTCAAACACCTTAGGCCCAAGACATTTGGGCCCACCATCACCTTGAGCCCAAAACTTTTGGCACCTTAGCACTTTTAAGCCCAACACATTTGGGCCCACCATCACTTTAAGCCCAAAACCTTTGGCACCTCACCTACCTCAAGCCTAAAACCCTTAGTACCTTTTCTTTTAAGCCCAAGACATTTGCGCCCGCCATCACATTAAGTCTAAAACCTTTGGCACCTCACCTACCTCAAGCCTAAAACCTTTAGCACCTTTTCTCTTAAGCCCAAA
>CATKHJ010312804.1:0-20212 GCA_949750685.1 Vernicia montana
AAGTTCCCGAGGCATTCTTCTCCTCCACTCCTCGGAAACTCAAGAGATTAATGTAATAGCTCATCTTCCATTAAGTCTTTTTGTATAGATAATTATTCAAATGTAGATGCTTCATGGTAGTGTATTGAATGGTATATGTAAAGAATAGTCTTATGGGCCTAAAATCATTAAACAATTGTAAGATGACAATTCTTTTGAATTGTGAATGATATTGATGGGAATGAATTGACATAGTTGGTTGGTTCCGATCTTGGGAGATTTTATGATATGGATATAGATGATTGATTGATTGATAAGGTTCCTATGGGTTTTCGGTGGCCTTAAGCCTACCCATGCCCTAGGATCGTCACGGCTCGAAAGTCTTTTCGTGACAAATGGGCATTACAATCGATGGTCCGAGTAATGGGCATTATAGTCGATGGTCCAAAATAAAAATTTCATACAAAAACAAAATTCACAGTTATGACTAACTGGTAATGGAAGTGAACAATCAGTAATGATAGTTACCAATCGGTAATGGTGGTGAATGATCAGTAATGGTAGTCAAGGGCGAAGTCAGAACTCCAAAAGAGGGGAGGGCAAAAAAAAATTTTAAAAGTTGAGGGATTAAAATGAAAATTTTTGAAAGTTTGTGATACAAAAATGAAAAAAAGAATCTAAAATTATGGGACCAAACTAAAAAATATCTAAAATATATAGATAAAATTTTAAAAATTAAGTGGACCAAAATAAAAAATATCTAAAATATATAAGTAATAATTTAAAATTTTTAAAAGTTTGGGGGGGCCAAGGGTGCCCCTGATGGTAGTTACCAATTGATGATGGTAGTTACCAACATTCTTCCACTTCACACATCTTCACTTCTTTACTTTCTTAGTTCAATTTTGATAATTATATTAACACTTAACCTCGTGTCACTTGCATTTCCTTCATTAGAATATTTGCATTTCAAATTCAATCCATCATAACACTTGGGATTCATTTGACTTAAAATGCGAAAAATTTATGCACAATCTTATAACATGGTACTTAACATGCGTTGCTCATCTATACTCTCTATATATAAGACTGACATAAAGTTGGGGTATTATAGAAGCTCCTCATTCTCTCTAAAAAAAAAATTTCTTATTATTTTTTTGGGCCATCATTGATATTTTTTAGGCCGACGGTGGACCATTCTCTTCAATTTTTCGTTCTAATTTTAATTTTATTATTCAATAATGTTCAGATTTATTTTTTTTTAATATATTTAATTTTCTTTTATATTTATTCCACTTTTGGTGATTTGTTTATTTGTTTTTTTTTTTTTCCCTATGGTGGATCTTTCTTTTTTCTATTAGTTTATTATTTGGTCGATAGTTCAATCAGAATTGCAGCCTTATTTTTAGCATTGAATCTATATTTGTTGGTGTCTAAATCAAATTCGCAAAAATACCATTGCAAGAGTCAAAAAGTGGCTATTATTTACTGTCAAGTACGATCCAATATTACTATCTTTATTTGTATTTCTAGTTTTTTTTTATATTTATTTTTTGAAAATAAGATAATATTATTAATAGATATAAAAAATTAGAACATTAAGGAACATAAGAGAGACAGAGCTCCAACTATTGAGTTCTTGTATAAAATCAGTTGCTCTTACTAAGGCATGAGCCACTTGATTCGCATATCTCTTTACAAATTTAATAACTAAATTAGAAACATATTTCTTTAAATCACAGCAATCCTTAATAATCAAGTCAAAATTGGAGTTCAACTTTTATAAACTGGTTATAGCCCATGATTTTGTACAAACACCCAGCAAACAGCCTTTAGAATCTCTGACTACACAACCTATATTTGTCTTATTTGATCTCTCTAAAATATTCAAAATTTCATATACATACTGAGATTTATTCTTGCACACCATTTTATTACGATTATAGCACAACGATCAGTAAACCATCATTGTAGAATAAAGAAAACATAATATTTCTATAAAAAAAGACTCACTAAAAACTTATATAAAAGAAAACTTATTAAATCTCATAAAAGTGATAACAAAACCCATAAAATAAATGAAAAATAAAATTAGATATATGTTTAGAAAGGCATAGATCAACATATTTCTCTGATTGAATATGAAAAAACTAAACAAAATAAAGAAAAATAAATTACTGCCAACCGAATGAAGGTCGACGATGATTCAAACAATAAATTTTAGAGAAAACCAAGAAAAAAGTTGAAAGCGAAAGCAGCTAGGGTTTTTGTTCACCCATAAGTTTTTTTTAGGAATTATAATATTTTAAGATTTCATAATTTTGTATTGTTTTATTTTACCAATTAATGAATATTTAGTTTTTCAAAAAAAATTCCAAATTGAAATTTTTTAATCAAATAATGTTCATAAGAATTTTCTTTCGTAAATGAAATGTAAATTCTATCCAATTGATTTGAAATTTGACAAGAATGTATTTTGAAATCCAATGGACAATATGTATGATAAATCATAGGATCATGTAAAAAAAAAAAAAAAAAAAGGTTTATGCGTGTGTAAATTGATCTATTTTCTATCATTAATAGTGTCAAACACAGTATATATATTATTCATTGGAAGACTATAATAATGAGCCAAAATAATATTTTGGGCACAATAAAGTAACCTTCCTTTTAATAATTTTTACTAAATTGATAATAAATTTATAATTTGAGATATTTGAATTGAAACTTTTCTCCTCATGGCTCACACTTTAAAAAATATTGAAAAAATCAAGACCACCTGATTATATATAAAATTTAATTTCAAACTTGAGTAAAGTTGAATTTGGGTACTAAAATTGCCAAGACATTGAGCCCATTTGCAGCCCTACTCTATTCACTATCTTCAGTCCTATTATTACCTAACGATTGTAATTTGAGTTGAAATTGTATCCATTTCAATAATTTCATATTATATGCAAGTTGTGTCAATTATATATGGCTACCCTAATTTTACTGTTTGATTTGAAACTATAACAAAATTTGTTACCAAAAAAAAAATTATAACAAAAGTGACAGTATTATTTTGATGAAGCATACAATAAAAATTACAAATTTTGATATATGAAATGAACCTGAATTATATGCTTTTACATATAAAAGCAGGCTCAGTTTGAATGCTTTAGGTCTAAAGGCTTTGCATCTTCAAATGGTATCTTTCCAGTATATAATAGTTATGGACATATTTATACATATGTATCTACATCTAAACCTATATATTATACATTGATACATGGGCTATGGTATCCCTAGATGTTATATTTTAACATATAGAAGCAACATAGAACTTCATTTGATATGCAAGTTTGACTGTGTTTTTGTACTGTTCAAATAGGGAACCTACCTTCCGAATAAGAGTTATAATGCTTCCTTTAATGTAATCATTTCCTTTATTACAATTATTTTTTCCTTCACTGTATAATTGATCTCAGTTTTTAGTATTATTACAGCTATCTTTTGGTTTACAATGAAAGTTGAAAATCCATTCAGTTGCACCTTATGCAGTTGTGCAAAAATATATCTTTAAGGATGTCATTTCATTATAGTCATCAAAAGAAAAGTCTGTCTCTGGATGATCTTTGAAATGCCTCGTATAGATTCAGCATGCTTCTTCTTGCAGCACAAGCATTGCCAAATTCACTCCTAGTATGGAGCCATTGTCAATATATGCTTTGAACATATGTATTAGAAAATCCAGATTTAGTATAATAATGGCAATTACTGGCAGTGAATTGTACTATACCTATCATTTCCCTTCTGAGATTTGAGGAAACCTCTGTTCAGGTATTGATGAGCACCTGAACTAATAAATTGAAGTGGATCAATGTCTGGCAATAAGCTTTTCTTTTCTTTGTTTGCCATGGAAGTTCTAATAAAAAGCTTCTCTATTCATAACTTGGTAGTAGATTGAACTACAACTGGGCATGAAAACATCAATCCAACCATTCAAATAGGTTTGAAGTAGCTGGGGAGATAAGTCAAAATAATAAACAATCTAAGCAATCCATTTCAATTCATGCAAAAGTCATAACCTAGCTAAGCTAATCAACTATGAGCATAAGCTACACAATAAGGTAAGCTAGCATGACCAGTTTCAGAGTTTGAGACTTCTTTAATTCGGATAGGCACTAAAAAATCTCAATTCACCAAGAATACCATCTAAACTCAAATAAACCATTCATCTTGAAAATAGGTACCTGACTATCTAAAACCCACCTCAAGATTTTTCGAGCTCAACCAGCCAGAGGTGGCAAACTGACATAGTCGGATGGATTCGAGTCATTTTAAGTGATATTTTTTTTTCTAATGAATTAGGGTTAAATCATTTCAAGTTACGGGTGGTCGGATTACTCATTAAATTGATTCATAGAAAAATTTTCGCATCAAATTTTGATTTATTTTATTTTATGAGTTACATATCGGTTATTTCACTTGCAATATTACCTTTCAGAAGAAAAAAAATTATTTTAAAAATAAATTTTCACAATAAAATTTTCTAAAATTAAATGTAAATATAAAATAAAATAAATAATAACTATTAGAAACTAAAATATATATAAATAAAAAAATATTTTTTAACTTTTTCATAAAAGTTTATATACACTATAATATGTCTAACAATCAATTATATAAAAAATTAAAATTATTAGCATAATAATAATGTCTCTAAATTCCATCCAAATTATTATATCAATATTCAATACATACATAATTTGTCAATGTTTTAAATTGTAAAATTTTAATACCTAAAAGATAAAAACAAACTAATGGCAAACAATTTATTTTATTTCTAAACAAAATATTTATTTCTATTCATATAGTGTTATCTTTTAAACAATATTAATTTAATTATCTTATTATGTTAATTAGTGCCTTAGCCAAATGATAAGGTGACACCACCTTAAAAATGAGTCTCAAAATTCAATTTTCATTGATATTAAACCCTCCCTGATACTCGCAATAAAAAAACATATCTTCTTATGTATATATATTATCAATTAAATAATATTTTAGTATTTGTTGTTGAATTCATTTGAAGTATTTTATATTTAATAATTAATTAAAAATTTTCATATAATATATTATATATAAAGTGTATTAGTTGTGTTAGTGTGGCCTAATAATAAAAATTGAAGCTTATTTTAATTTGGTTTACATACATCATTATTCAAATTTAAATTTTGATATAAGACCTCAAATCTTAGACCAAACCTAAGTATTAAAAAAATAATTTTATTACATACTATCACATTATTTATTCTAACAAATAACAAAATCTATAAAAAAAGATAAAACCTCAACACATTCACATCCTATAATGAAAATATTTACTTATATTGGTGTATATTCAATTTTCATATACTTCCCTAATGATTATGGATAATTTTTAAAAAATAATTAACTTGAAATTACGTTTCTATCTTTTTCTTTTCTAGTCAAAAGACACTCATATATTAATTTATACTATGTATTTTTATTATATTGGTAGGGAATATACACTCAATGTAAATAAGTATTTTCTTTTTTTATTAAAAACCTAATTGTGGTGAAAGAAGTAAATTTGTTAAGTGGTAGGCATATATGGAAAATATCATTGTCTAACTATCAACCTAATAAATGTCATAAAAAAAATAATAATGAATGAAATTTTAATTTAGTAATATTAAAGTTGTATTTAAGATGTCAGAATCAAAAGATTTCAAATTAATTTTTTTTTTAAAGAAATTAAAAATTCAAACAGAGTTAAATTTATAAATAAATAGTGGCAAAAATGTATTGGATTAGGGGTCCAAAATCCTTTTAGGGTAAGAGATGATTTGATTTCGATCCACGTGTGCTCTCTACATATACCTATGCATGGGCCATACAAACACACTACCTTTCTTTCTTCCTTTCTTTCTGTTTTTTTTTAACTCTTACCTTTTGTTTATTCCTATTTTGATCTTAAATAGTCTTTTCACCTTTAAGAAGTCGTTTCATGTAGTGAAAAATTCCTACTTGAAAAAGTTGTTGTTGCTTAGTGTTTTTTTTTTTTTTCCTCGTCTTTTTTTCATAGCAGACATAATTGGAACCATATCATATTTCCATATAGCAATTCCTTTCATTAAAATTATTTTTTTAACCTTTTAGAAGTCCTATCATGTTCTCCACTAAAGAGGACTATTTTTGTGTTGATAAGTTGTGATCTTTATCTCTTTCTCATTTGATGTGTTGTGCTTTGTTGGGAATTTCTTTTATATAAAAAGATTAAATAGGTTACGACAAGCAATTATGTACCATATAATAAAAGAAAAAAAAATATTTTGAAAACTTGAAATTTATTGTATTTTGAATTTTTATGTTTTTTTTTATTAAATTCTCAAAAAAAAATTATTTTTTTTATATTGAAGATTTTTTATGATAAAAATAAAATTATTAAAAAATTCATTGATGATAGTTTGAAAATATTAAAAAAATTATATCAATTTCTTATTATGAAAATTATTAAAGTAAACCAAAAAAATTTATTTTTGTGTATCTAAACTTTTCAAGTTTTATGTATTAAGATTCAAGATAACTTATCATAAGGGTAACAAAAATGATATAAAACACCATAAGAAAATATAAACATATCTAGATTTGTAAATGTAGGATGAGTTTATTGAAAAAAAAAAAAAACTAAAAAAACGAAGAAAGGAAAGATTATAGCCGACGAAGAAAAGCGGCCGGCGATGGTCCAAAAAGAGAAAAAAATTAGGGAAAAGAGGAAAAACGACAATGAGAGATAAAAAAAAAAAAAAATTAAAAAAAACAAAGAGAAAGCTGAGAGATGATGTTTGTATTCACATACTTAGTCTGATGGTGATAGTAAATCACCATTGAATTTCACTTCACTTTTTATTTAAAATTGAAAAGACAAAAAAAAATATCATTTTCATATAATTAATATAATAATTGTTTTTAATAAAATCATTTTTACTTTTTTTAATAAAATCATTTCCATTTTTTAGACTAATTTTTGCTTTGTTGTTGACTATGACGTATACCTAATGTAAGATGATGACATCCAATTAAGTATAGGTTAAATAATGAGATTAAATGCTCTTCTTGCTTATGAGGATCTCTAGTAAGTTGAGATAGAACAACATGACCCAAACTTGCTCTAAACAGAAGGGTTACTTGACGTAAGCGTTCAAAGAGTAAAAACTCAAGAATTAGAGTAATTGTTTGTTTAATAAATTAAAGTCTGTCGCAAAATAGCATAATGATAATTTATATACATCTTATAAACTTTAAAATGAAATAATAAAAAAATAAATCAAAATTAAACAAAATTAAAACAAAAATTGAAAATTAAGGTCCAAATAAAAGTAACCGGAAAACAATATAAATAAGTGATTTTAGGGCTCAAAATAGACTCATCTAAACTTGGTTAAATGAAAATACTGTAGAGCTTGAAAATCAGTATTTTTTTTTTTATATATAAAATAAGTCCCGTAACTCAAAATAGTCTTATATGAAATAGTAAAAATGTGTTTCCAGTTAAATTTTATAATAAAATAAGTAGACATAAGGAGGAAAAAAAAAAAAAAAAAAAAACGTATTTCCTTCTCTTCAAATAAGTATTTAGAAGTATATGAAAATAAATACGCATTAATTAGATTTAAGATAATCTAATATATTACTGTTTTTTTAAATGTATACAAGTAAA
Organism: Vernicia montana; assembly: GCA_949750685.1. Taxonomy (NCBI): domain Eukaryota; kingdom Viridiplantae; phylum Streptophyta; class Magnoliopsida; order Malpighiales; family Euphorbiaceae; genus Vernicia; species Vernicia montana. The sequence continues at coordinate 7,709 of CATKHJ010312804.1, forward strand.
TAAATATGCGCTACATTGCGGTTTATGACATTTTATATTATTTAAATAAGAAAAAAACTAATGTATTAATATATTAGTATATAAAAGATAATATTATACATATAAATGCACATGGCATTAACAATTTTAACATTTACATATTACAAAAATATTTACAATAAGATATATCTAATGTATTAAGACATTTTTTTTAATTGATTCGAGGACCTGTTGGTCAAATGAACGATCAAAAGACTAATTTTTCATTTTATTGCTTCAAGAAAAAAATTAGAAAAGATAATTGAAATTAGTAATTTGAATAAAAAAGAAGAAGTATAAATATTTATTGGTTGTTAAATTTATTTTTTAATAAAGAAAAAAAATATAAATTTACTTGAAAATGATAGGAGTAAAGAGAAATATAAAAAGTGTTATAATATGATAGAAGAACAAATAAATATATTGAAATTCAAAATAAGTTGATAAAATAAAAATATTTTTAAGTGGGTAAAAATAATCTATTAAAAATAAAGTCAAATAATAAAATTATTTTTAAGATAATTAAACTTATATAACTCATTTAAGGTTTATGCATGTGTAAATTGATATATTTTCTATCATTGATAGTCTCACACAGAGTATATATATTATTCATTGGAAGACTATAATAATGAGTTAAAATAATATTTTGTGCATAATATAAATAACCTTTTTCTTTAATAAATTTCACCAAATTGATGATGAATTCATAATTTGAGATATTTGGATAAGAAACTTTCCATTCCTCACGGCTCACACATTTAAAAAAAAATTGAAAAATCAATTAGAGCATATCTAATTATTATATATATATATATATATATATATATATATATATATATATATATATATATATATATATATATATAATTTAATTTCAAACTTGAGTAAAGTTGAATTTGGGTAGTAAAATTGTCAAGACTTTGAGCCCATTTGCAACCCTACTCTATTTACTAACTTCAGTCCTATATATTACCTAACGATTTCAATTTGAGTTGAAATTGTATCCATTTCAATAACCATTCAATAATTTCATATTATATGCAAGTTGTGTCAATTATATATGGCTACCCTAATTTAAATCTAAAAAAAAAAAAAAAAAAAAAAGAGTAGTAACCTAGAAATTACCACTAACAATAACTACATTCTAATTAACTTTATTAGCTTTTCATAATTAATTATATTTTTTTATGATATTTTTGGTTTTTGATCTTATTAGTAGTTTTTATTTAGTTTGTACTATACTCTCTTAATATTTTTATATTTTGGGCTTTTTATGGCCTAGAAGAGTGAAATATTTATCTATGAAGCAGACAATAAAAATTACTAATTTTGAAAATTTGTATGATGGTGGCGTTGAAGGTTGTCATTTTCAATTTCATTTTTATTTATCCTTAAAGACATCTTAATTAAATATCCTCTTGTTGGCCACTTTCCCAGCCAACCATGGAAGAATAATGCAATAAGACTATAGGAGAGACAATGCTACTTAGCTATTATATAAAATTTTCTGGTCTAGAGATTTATTAGTTGTGTCAATATTGGATTGGTGTTATAGATATTGGATTTAGTCTGAGTTGACACTAAGCTTATCTTAGGATACCTCTAATTTTGCTCCGGCCAAGGTTTTAAACGGGATCGGAATCGAAATCGGATTGATGATTTTGGTTTAATATTTTATAAAATCAAAATCGAACTATAAATAAATGGTTTGGTTTTAGTTTCGGTTCGTATGGTTCTGGTTTTGATTTTGAACTGGATCTAAATTTGTTTATTAGTATTTTTTTTTTACAAAAATTACTCCTTAAAACTCAAGAGCTTTTTTAAACTGAATCAAACTAATAATTTCAGTTTAGGTTCAAGATAAGAATGACCGGAACCGAACAGATCCTCTTTACGGGCTAGAACCTGACTGGAATCATAACTATGGTTCCAATTTTAGTCTGACTATTGGCTGGTTCGATCCAGTTTGAGTCTAATTCTGAACAGCCCCGTGGCCAGGGCTACCCTAACCGATTGAAAAAAAAAAAAGGTCTCCCCTTTTTCCTTTCTACCCTTTTATGCACCCTTTAGCTATAGATTAGGCCTTGCAGGTTAAAGGTAGCTTCTACATGGCAATTGATGGATCTCAACTATTGCCAAGAATCAAGATGGAAATATTAGGCCGGTTGTTTTAAAAAAAATAAAAAAAAATAAAAGAAATATTAGGCCGGTGAGGGGTTTATTAATATGTAACGAATATTTGAGCTATATGAAGTTAGATGCATAGTGTAGAAAAATGACAAGCTACCATAATAGTCAAATTTGGAGATTGAAAATGAAAGCACAAAGCCAAATTTTAGGGTACTAAAAAATCATATGGGTAAAGATACCATTTTGAAGCAATAACCATTAACCATTGCATGCGTGTAGTTAAGCAAAATAATGGCAACCCTTCTACTAGATTTCTTATCAAGATAAAGTAGTAATAGCTAGTTGCTCCATAAGTTTACATCATAGGGCCCTAACAATGTTCAAAGTTTCTAGCCCAAAGATTTTTCAACATGTGAAAGGAAAAAGTGTAGCATTGGAGGTAGATGTTAACTTGTTAGCTTTCAATCCAAAATAATTGGTATAGATTCTATGCCACTAGTGGCATATTATGAACAAAGAAAAATGAAAAAACAAAATGAATAGTGAAAAAGAGAGAAAATAAATATTTTGATAGAAAAGTAAAAATTATAAAATTATATTTGAATACTATGTTTTTATTTCAATATGCACTCTTTATTTGTTAATAAAAACTCATCTGAATAATGAATTAAAATAAAATTTATTAGATAGGATGAAAGTATTTTCTTTTATTAGAATGTGTACGGTTTAGTTTAATTCAATTAATTGATTTGTGAAACATTTTTATAAACCGAGCTATTTATAACGGTAAATTATTTTAATAGATTCTACTAGTTTTGTTTATCAGTTAACTAGATTTTTTAATTAACTGAAACTTATTTTTCAATTCAATAGTATAAAATAACTATGAATAGGTTTATTTTTAATATGTTTAAGTTTTTAATTTAATTATATGACATATTAAAAGATTAAATTACACATTTATAAGTTATGATTAAAAATCTCAAAATATTGAAAAGCACTTTTTTATTTAAAATGTTTATATTTAATAAATTATAAAATATATATTTTATACATTTTAACAAAGTTAATTAATTATTGATTTTGTAAAATGAAAATCCTAAATTAAATGTTTCAAATTAATCAATTCAATTAATTTTTTATTCATACCAAATTTTTCGATGGAAAAATTATATCACTGGTGTCTAAATTTTTTAAAAATTTTTATTTTGGTGTCTGAATAATTTTTTTTATTCAACGAGTGTCTCAACTTTTAAAATAATCGCATACAAATATTTTTAGTTATTTTTCGGTTATCGGAGTGCTGATTTGCAACTCTAAAATCCCTTGATTTGCAACTCTTTAACTCCATTTAAAATTTTGTTTTGGTATTAACAACCCATAAATTTTTCTTCTTGCTCTTTACCCAATATTAAAGATTGTAGAGTTGTAAATCAATACTCTGATGACTGAAAAACAATTAAAAATATTTATATAAAATTAATTTTAAAATTTGAGAAGCTCATCTGTCAAAAAAAATATATATAATTATTTAAAGACCAATATAGTAGATTTTAAAAAATTCATACATCAATTACATAATTTTTCCTTTTTCAATTTTCAACTAGTAGTTTGATTATTTTATTTTAAATTTTATTTATCGTTATCTCTTACTAAGTAAGTATATACTATTATAAAATTCGAATGATTTGAGTAAAATCTTTAGAATCAAAAAGTTTTGAGTTTGAATTCTTATATATATATATACTTGATAATTTCTCATATATTTTTTAATTACTTGATAATTTCTCATATATTTTCTAATTACTTGATAATTTATCATTAAGTGATATCATCTATGACATTATATTTGTAGCCATGGATGATGTCGATGTGATCTACTACAATACAACTCTATTTGGGCCATTGCAATACCTAATAAAATCTAATCCTAAGAGGGTAGCACATGGGCTTCCCTAGTGCAAGTGATTGTATGACAATGACATATATAAATATGCCAAATTGATTTGATTGAGAGGAAGAGATAGCTTATAGGAACTGAATTACTTGTTAACTAGGTCAGCAAGAAAGTCATTCAACAGCATATAAATCAAAAATTTGGATTTCAGGCGTGCTCTAATGGAAGGACATAAGTGTTTTGGGACACGTGAATGTTGTCCCCCTTTATACCTCTACTTCTTTGATAATGACCTTTCCTTGAGCTAATCTCTCGTGGGAATTGATGCACATGGGATGCTGGTTACATTACATCTGTTTTCTATCGTATGACTACTTCACCTAGTCAACAATAAGTCAAGCTCCTACTCTTTACTTGACTCAATAATATATTTAATTAATTTAATAATATTCAAATTAATAAAATTTTATTTATTTATGATCCGATTTATTTAAAAACTTAATTATTATTATGAATAAATTATTATATGTGGATATGAGTATATAATTTAAAGAGATTATAATATAGAGTTATTTTCGTAATATTATATATAAAAAAAAAAAAACCCTAACTATTCTTATTTAAAAAAAAAAGTTAGGGTTAATATAATAAAAATAGTTTTGAGTATCTTTTCTCTCTACATATTTTTCTATATCTTTTTTCCTCTCTTTACATTATTACTTTATATTTCTTATTATTATTTTCGATATGCTATACTAATAAACCGATTTACAATATGTTATCAGTATGATTTTGTTTTATTATAATCGGCAGTATCTAAAGGCTTAAAGGGTAATATCATAATGAATCAAATTGTGAATACTATTTCTAATTTCAAATCAGTATCTATGAACAAGATGCAATATCAAGTACCTATTGAGAAACGAATTGAAAGTATGTGTTTAGCAAATAGTGTGACTACACACACTATTCTACAAGATAGTAGATACTTTACGCACTTATCTCACTATGAAGGGCATGTGACTACAATTTCAGGCACTGCTAAACTAATAGAAGTCTCTAGAAGAGCTTCTATCATACTCTCTATGGGGACTGAATTCCTTATTAAATATGCCTTATACTCACCAAAAATCTCAGCGTAATTTATTAAGTTTAAAAGACATACGCTTAATAAATGGTTTCCATTTAAAAATTGTGATTGAAGAAAGTAAAGAATTTTTATAAATCACATCCATTAAAGGTTACCAGAAGCAAATACTTAAAAAGCTCCTAGCACTCTCTTAAGGATTATATTGTACTTTTATATTTAAAGTTGACAAACATGTTGCGTTGAACCTGCAGTTCAATAATCAAACCTTGAAAGTTTGGCATGACCGACTAGGTCATCCTGGATCTAGTATGATGCTCCAAATTATTGAGAATTCTATTAGACATCCACTTAAGAATTAGAAAATCCTTTCACATGATTTTTGTACTGCATTTTCTCAAAGCAAATTAATTATGAGTCCGTTGCTAATAAGTCAATATTGAATCCCCTGTTTTTTTTTACCGCGAATCCAAGGGAATATTTGTGGACCAATACATCCACTATGTGGGCCATTTTGATATTTTATGATTTTAATAGATGTTTCAACATGCTGGTTTTACGTTAGCCTATTGTCTACAAGTAATATAGTTTTCGCTAAATTGCTTGCTCAAATTATTATATTAAGAGCATAGTTCCCAGATTACTCAATTAGATCTATTATACTTGACAATGTTGGTGAATTTACATCCCAATCATTTAATGATTATCATATGGCAATTGGGATAGATGTTGAGCATCCTGTGGCTCACATACATACAAAAAATGGTTTAGCAAAATCCTTTATTAAACGCTTGAAATTTATTGCTAGGCTTCTAATTTTGAATTCAAAATTGCTTTTTACTATTTGGGGACATGCTATTATGCATGCAGCAACACTTATTCGGATTTGGCCATCTGCATATGATACAAACTCTCCCTTACAACTTGTACATGGACGTAAACCTAATATTTCTCATATGCGAGCTTTTGATTGTGTCTTGTATGTACCAATAACACCACCTCAATGTGCGAAAATGAGTCCACATTGGAGACTTGGAATTTATGTTGGTTATGTGTCTCCCTTGATTATTAAGTATTTGGAGCCCTTAATTGGTGATTGGTGATTTATTTATCGCGCATTTTGTTGATTGTCAGTTTGATGAGGCACATTTTCGAACATTTAGGGGGAGAAAAAACACTTGTTAGTGCTAAAAAATGTTGAGAAATTTTCTGGAAAGAAGACTATTTAAATAGTTTTGATTCACATACAAGTTAAAGTGAACTAGAAAATTAAAAAAAAAAATACAGTTACAATAGACTGCAACTCAACTGCTAGATGCATTTACAGATGCCAAAAGAGTGATAAAGTCTCATATTCAAGCTGCAAATACCCAGCAAGGGTTTGTGAACTCTCAATTTTGCACTCTCATGATGCAGCCGCAACTTGACACTTGCTAAGTTTAGTGCGCTATGCAAATTCGGTATAGCGGTCTCGCTAACCGGTTAGTAGGCAAGAGTCAAGGGGGTAGCGCCCTCGAAAGGTAAATGATTTAATTTTCCAACATAGACCGACATTACTTTTTTGATCCTAACCTGACATTCTGCACCAGATAATATTTTTCTTAAATTGATCGGATTTTTCTTGAAACTGACTGTCAAATTATCCGATAATTAATTTTGAGTCCATCGACACAGACTGATAATTTTTCAGACTTCAGAACACCCTAGAAACTAATCCAAAAGCCCTAAAAAAAGTCCCAAAAAGCAAAAAAAAAAAAAAAAAATGCCAATCTGCCGAAGGCGCTGTCGAATCACCTAGCGGCGCCACCGTTGCCTTAATTTTCGTGCACCGTATTTGTCAGTCTTCCACCACGTCAGCAGTCGCCGGACTCTCAGGCGAAGCCGCCGACAGCGTTGACGAAGCCACTAGAAGCACTGGTGGCTGGTCCTCTCCTGCACCTCCAAAATGACGTTTTTGCCCTTCTTGGTCCGAATTTCAGCCACTAAAACCCTACCATTTTGGTCTTTTCACTCTTTCATTATCCAAAATACCCCCACCTTCATTTCCTATAAATACTCCTCCATTTTTCATTTCAAAACACCCCTTGAGCTTGTGTAGATTGACTATCCACTTGCTCTCTCTCTCTCTCTCTCTAATTAATCTCTTCATACTCCTTTTGAGTAAAACCTAAATTAATTAATTTCTCTTTGATTTTAATTAATTTTAGGTTAATTATTTAGTTAATTAATTAATTAATCTTTTTAGTTAATTAGGTAATTAAGTACTCCCTTTGAGTAATTAATTAATTTAATTATCCTTGGGTTAATTTCATCAAGTTCACTTTTCTTGAGTAGGATTCCCCAATTTCCAAAGCCAGTAAAACAGAACTCCGGTCCGGAAAAATAATTCGCCCATTCAAAATCTCTCAAGAGAAGGTATAACATGTTCTCTCATCAACTCCATAATTCCCTTAAATCAAATCAAATCAAACCAAACTGATCAATCCCTAAACCCCTCCACCTCACCGTGAAATGAATTACGTGAGTTTTGATCCCTATTCAATGGAGTACATAGACATGCTTGAAATTTAAATGCAAATCTCAAATCCAAACTCCAATCAATTCCCTTCCCCTTTTTATTTTTCATGTAAATGTCAATTTATGCTTTCTTGTAAATTTATTAATGTAATTAGTCAAATTAGTTATTTTGGAGTTAAGGAGCGACTTGTGGTTCTCCTATAATCCATAAGGACTAGAGAAAACACTTTTCTTAGTTTGTGGGTGTTTTTAATTACTTGCTCTTTATTTTTTCATACAATCATAATTATGCCATGATCATGCACTTTAAATTGCAATTAATATTCATCATTCATAAAATCAAATTTTTAAGTCAAATCAAACTTAGGAGTCAAATTGAGATTATTTAAAACCAAAAACTTAATCTCCGAGCTCAACCTGGTTCGAAAGCTAGTGATCTTACCCTTGGGTAAATTAATTTAAAATTAATAAAATGGAGTCAAATTGGGTTTTCCTTAATTTTTCCATTAAAAATAAATTAGGGTGGCGACTCTCGAATCCTTTCAAAAATCAAATCAATTTTCTGAACGATAGCCATTTCAATCGTGAGCACCGAAACTCATACCTAAACCCTTTAAAAATAGCTCGCCTTTCTGTAGGGATCCCGAGTGAGAGGGGGCCGTTCGAGCGAGGCCTCACAGTTGGCGACTTCGTTGGGGACATTGCCATCCTTTTCAAATAAAAGGAAAGCAAAAATAAGAGGATTATAATTTGGTTAGGATTTTCCCAAAATAATTTTCATTTGGCTCACTTAAGTTTAATTTGACTTTCATACATCACTTTGCATAATAAAGGCTCATTGCCTAACCCTAGTTACTTAGAAAAATTTTTGGATAGTGAGTAGCATTGGCTCGACAACTCTTTTTGACTATGTTAGGAGATAGTGAAAGCATTCCACCTCGTGATGAATCCCCGATCATTTCGATGATGTAACGAGCAATCCGTACCATTGGACATATGCGATGCTCTTTGACTCACATGTGATTAGGTATATCGATGCTCTAGCGGGATGGGGACCCTTAAACCGAACCATGCTTCACCCTTTTGCATATAGTTTCCTTAGCCTTGGACTTTAGGTTCCATGTACCATAAGGACTTTTGTGCATATACCCATGAAATCTTTTTTCGACATGCATCATTATATTATCATGCATACATAACATAAGAAACTCAAGAAAGAAGTCTTATCACCCTGTAAACCAAAATCGGTGGTCCATCACCCAAAAATCACACTCACCAACTTTCTCGACCTTTAGACCTAGTGAAGGGAATCCTTTTCCCGACATACTATTGCATTCTTATGTCCTTTTTCTAATATAAATTCTTACCCTTCCTTTTCCTTTTCTTTTTGATGGTATCGATGACCAACACCTTCGATCAAGACCCTATGAACACCTTTTTTGCCAGCTTCCTCAAGAAATAAGAGGAGACCTTCCAAACCGCACTCACCACCGCCATCAAAACTCAAGCCGAATCTTTCAATAATGCTCTCAATACCCAATTTGTCAACTTCACTAATGCACTTAACACCCAACACTAGTCCATCATCAACGAGGTCAAGGAAATGACTAGCACCGCCACCGCATTTCCTCCTACTCGTATTATGCCCACTTCCAACCAAGCCGGTACTAGCCAGGCTTCTACTTTCACTCCTCCCATTATCGATCTCACCGATAAAAGGAAGGCATATGAAACCCCTACCTTTCATGCTTTGGACTTAAACGCCACTGCCCCCTCCCCTACTACGAATCATTTTCAAGGTGGGGACTTCTCTAGCTTTCCCGAAGCTAAGAAACTAATGGAGAAATTTGAGGCGCTATGGAGAGAACTATTAAGAACATCAAAAAGTATGAGGACATGATAGATGTCGACTTCCTAGCTCTCTTTCCAAACGTAAGGGTTCCACCTAAATTTAAGATGCTAGTCATAGACAAATTTAATGGCACCACATGTCCTAAAACTCATCTTAAGATGTACGTAGGAGCCATGAGACCTTTCAGAGTGGATGACGAGCTTCTTGCTCAGTTATTCCAATAGTCCTTGACCGAAGCTGTTGTCAAGTGGTTGTTAAATCTTAACCAAAATCATAAGAAAACTTGGGATGACATATGCAACGTATTTGTGAAACAATACCACTATAATGTTGAGGTAGATGTCACCCGCCGAGATCTAGAAATCACCAAGCAAGGACCAAGAGAGTCCTTCACCGTGTTCCTTACAAGGTGGAGGTCCAAAGCAGCACAAATGGTGAACCGCCCATATGAAGAAGAGCAAATTGACATCATTGTCAAGAATCTCCTTCCCCAATACCAGGTTCATCTACAAACTCAGCACCTCCCAAACTTTAAAGCTCTCATTGATACTGCCTCCAAGATTGAGGGTTTGATTCAATCTGGGTGAATCAAGGATGAATCCTCTAGTTCTTGGTATCATAAGAACAATAATTACACCATCAATGCCACCAACTCCACCAACCAAAGAGGAGGGGAGGTAAATGTCATCTCTTATCACCAGCTGATGAGGTTAGAGTCAAGGAGGACTTTCTCCAAGCTAGGCATGCCCCTCAGTGTTGTTTACAAGAAAGCCCTAGAGGCTCATTTGGTTAAGCCCCCTAGAACCACGAGCTCCTCCGAACCCCTTGCCCAAGGGCTTTAATGCGAACGAGCATTGTGATTATCACTTAGAAGTGGGGCACAAGACCGACATATGTAATGCTCTGAGACACATAATTCAGGACCTCATCGACAACGAAGACATCATTGTCCCCAAGCCAAAGCTCAATATTGCCACCAATCCTCTTTCGAACCTTTGAGTTCATCCAACCATCTCAAGCTCCACCCCATAATTGGTACTTTGAGAAGAGTGTCGGCCTTGCTGTAACACCCCAGGATTTCGTTAGATCATTAGAAAGCTAAAAATAGGAAATTATGAATCTAAGAAATTATAAGGATCGCGATTAAGGGAATCGGGTAGTATACACGATATTGGTAAAATAGCAACTTTTAACATTTTTCAAAAACTTTAGTTTCAGTAAAATTAATAGGGAACTATCTACACATACTATTAGAAACCTAAATTAGAGACTAAAAATAATTTTAGACTTAAATTAGAAAGTGTAGTAAAATTTTGATTAAAGAGGGGAAAAATTTTAATTTTCTTTTGAAAGATAATTATTAAAATTTGACTAAGTTTAAAAAAAAAATCTATACTAAAATCATGTGGTATGGCCGGCCATGGTAAGACAATTGGTGGAGGAAATGTGTCAAAAATTGCTAGTGAATTAAATAAAAGAAAAAGAAAAAAAAATATAAATAGGTGAAATGAGAAGATATGGCTCATCTTTTAACAACTTAAAATTTCCTTACAAAAGAAAGTAAGAGAGAAAGAAAGAGAAAGCAAGGAAAAGAAAAAGAAGAAGAAGAAGAAGAAGAAGAGGATTTTAAGGTAAGAATATGAATTAACTAAGTTCTTTCTATATATATATACATGTATACTGTGTGATGATGTTGATTATGATATTGAGTTGATTGTGTGGTTATGTTGATTGAATTGGGAATGGAGAAATAAGATTTTGTAGCTAAGGAAAGATGAATTGATAAGGGAAAAAGACTTAACTAAGGGAAAAAAACTTAAATGAGATTTCCCGCCATCTTCCTTTCTAATAATCACCAACTAACTTAACTAAAAAAAAATTCTACTAAATTAAATCATGTGTGGGCCGGCCATTCCATTGGATTGGGCTTGAAAATCCAAAAACCCACTTTAAGGCCCAACCGAGACAATTTCCGTATCGTAAAATTTTTCCGTAATTTTCCTTCGATCCTTTTTCACTAGAATAATTTTATATCACTTCCCATATCATTATATACACTATTAACATTGATACCTTACTCCTTTCATTCAATTTAAACATATAAAAATATATACAACAACAAATATTCAAACCGAGCATATTACATACAACATAACAAAAGTATCGATTCATTCCCATTATGATTACTATAATGTACTATCTATAGAATACATATTTTCTATATCATTTCATAGCTCAAATGGGCTATAGAAATCTTGGGTATTACATTCTACCCCCCTTAGAAAAATTCATCCCCGAATTTTAATAATTTACTATGACGATTGAAATAAATATGGATATTTATGAAGCGTATCTCCTTCACTTTCCCATGTGCATTCCTCAACGTTATGATTTCGCCATTGCACTTTCACTGTAGGTATTTCCTTGTTTCACAGTTTCTCTTCACTTGTTGATCCAAAATAGCAACCGAAACTTCTTCGTAAGAAAGATTTCCATCAACTTCAATAAGTTGTGGTTGCAATACATGCGAAGGATCAGACACGTACTTTCTCAGCATTGATACATGAAAACCTGGATGAACATGTTCCACCGTAGGAGGCAGTGCAAGTCTGTATGAAACTTCACCGACTCTACTAAGAATCTCAAAAGGTCCAACGAAACGAGGAGATAATTTTCCCTTCTTGTCGAACCTCATCACTCCCTTCATTGGAGAAACTTTTAAGAACACATGGTCCCTTATTGCGAACTGAACATCTTTTCTTTTCGGATCGGCATAACTCTTGTGATGACTAAAAACAGACTTTAGCCTTTCCTGTATAACCTTTACTTTATCAGTGGCTTCCTTTACCATATTGTGAACCCTGGATTTTGCACCGTCTGAACCCTCGGACATGTGAATAAGTCTCGGAAGCTGAAACGGACAAAAAAGGGTCGAAAAATCAGACAAATCGGGCCCGTTTGACCTGAAGGACCACACAGGGTCCCCCAGGAACCGCACAC
>CATKHJ010313055.1:0-10703 GCA_949750685.1 Vernicia montana
TACAAATAAATCATAACCAAATCTGCTTGCTACAGTAACAAATCCTGCATTTAATGCTAGTCAGAGTACAATCGCGTTCGCAATGTCAATATTGCGCTCGCTATTAGTTAATAGCGGTCGCTATGCCCATATTGCGGTCGCGATCTTCAAATGGTTCCAACGGTTACTGCCATGTGGCATAATCTCTTTCGCTGCAGATGTTACCGTTGTACTTGAATTCAGCCTTATGAATGTTGCGGTCGTAACATACATATCGCGATCGCAATATGCATATTGCGCTCTGTGTTGCGGTCGCGAGAGTGACCGCGAACGCTACTGGATGATTTGATCATTTTGGCTTATGGCTAGGTAGCGCTCGCGAAGGGTCAGTTGCGGGCGCGACTTATATATTGCGGGTGCTATATGTTGGTTGCGGATGCAATTTACAGGTTAGGCAGACTACTTAGAGAATTTTCTAAGTTCTTCATTCTCAAGCACTAATAAGTCCTTTTATCTAAAAAAATACACTAAGTTGAAATGTTAGATCAATTCAACTTGATTGCTAAGATCAAAATTGAGATTGACTTAGTTGGATTACACCACTAAGGTCAACAGTAACAATTCCAAAAGGACCCGATGTCCTCACAAGATCTCTCTCTGGACCAGCATTCAATTCAATGGTCTATACAAAGATCAAAGCTCCAAGACGAAGGACAATAGAAGCCCAAATCATAGTGGAATAATATTTAAATACCAAAATTCATTGATTAGTTCGCTAAGTTGAAAACCTGAAAGGGCAACTTAGGCAAAAATCAGAGAAAGCTCGCAAAGTTGAAAACCCAAAAGGAAAACTTAGGCAAAAATTAGAGCAAGCTCATCGAGTTGAAAACCTGAAAGGGCAGCTTGGGAAAAAATCAGAGCTAAAAAGAAGTATTATCATGATCAAATCATTCTGCTCTTTATGCCTTTATCTCATATTGAAGGTATATCATCATCTTCCGGCTAATCCCTCATCAAGGGACTCGCCTTCCGAATTATCTTTTATCAAATCCATCACGTTGCCCTTATCAATCAATAGGGGCATATCATTCAAATCATAGTCATGTCTCTTAACTCAAACAGCTAAGTAGCCCTTATCATTCATGTCACATCCCACTTTTGGGATATGACGGTCCTAGGGCTTGGGTGACCATAAGGGTACCAAACACTCGTAGAACCCATGAATTTTCACAAACAATTAAAATTACAGCAGCATAATAGCTGGACATTAAGCATTTCCATTCATTTACAATTAGCCCAAGATCAAAACCTGTATAAAACTACACTTTCAAATAATTTTCTCCCTTATATCCTCAACTCCATAGCCAATACAAATCTTTCCAATGTTTTTCTCATACTCATTAATTTACATACAAGGTCATTCATAATTTGCATATTACATATTATTAGCATTTTAGGTTCTTAAATTCCCATGGTTCATCTAGGAATATATTCAAATATTCTTGACTTATATACATATATATGCAAGATACAAAAATATATCTTCTTCATTTAACCTCGAGCTTCAAGTGAGGATGAGTACTTAAGGTCATTAGTAAGACTACTATCTTCCTGTAAAAAAAATAGGAGAAATTGAGGTGAGTCGAATACTCAGTGAGAAATTAATATCCTATCACGTATTGCTAAGCTAGGTGATCAACGATACTTTACAAGGATGATACTTGTTATACTCCTTATAACATACTCTAGATAATGATCTCATGATCAAACAATGCTTGAAAAATGAAACTCATTTTTTGTAAACTTGTTATAGGAATTAAAATTCAAGAAGAAATTTATAAAAACTTTAATACAATTCATAATAAAATCAACTCATTATCTAGTAATACATAACTTATACCTTTTATACAAAAACTTACTTAAAATTCTGAAAATTCATGACTCGTACTTTAAATTATACTTATGCTCATAATCAAGGAATACAAATGGATAGCTCGTAATATATCATATAAAACTATTTAATTTTGTTCGTGATAAAATATGTAAAAACTATATAATTCACTCGTGATAAAACATGTATAATTTTGCTCGTGATAAAACATATAAAAACTATGAACAGAAATCAGCTCGTAATCTCATCATAGGCTCGTGATAGTTCTCGCAATAGCTCGTAATAAACATGAAATTGATCAGGCCTCATGCCTAAGAATTTATACTCTTCCCAGCAAGAGTTCGGATGTTATACCCCATCCGTGGGTACATTGTGCACAATGTCCGATGATTTACCCCTCATCGGTTAGGAGATTTCTGCTCAATCAAAACTCATAATAATCACATAATAAAATTAAAATAAACTTGTAATAAATACAATAAACATCAAATTAGTCTCGTAATAAATAATTGTAATCAAAACATTTCAATATTTGTAATTCATTAAATATTTTAGTAATCTCGTAGTCTCGTAATATTACCAAATCTCGTAATACATCATTAAAACTCAAAATTTATAAATCATTTTAGAAAACTCATGGTCTAGTATTGAAATCTCAAGTACAATATTTAGTTTTCTTATAGAAATATCAATAAACATATAGAAGCACTTAAATACAATATAGATGGAGAATTCAATAGAATTCATATATATATAACGGTTAGGATTTACAACAGAACTCATGGTCAATATGAAGTTCTAGTCATATTAAAATGCATATTCAAGGTGGTTAACAAAGAATACGGTCTTATGATTTCAAATAGCAATTAATAATAGCATATTAACTACTCACCTCTTATGTAATCTTTCTATGAACTTCTTTCCTTTGATATTTGAATCAAGGATTCCCTTCAAATCCTTGGTTCTCACCTCCTCGACATCCTCCTTGTACCTCTACATATAACCAATACACAAATAATTCATCGGTTCTACAAGTAATATACTAAAATATTTAAACTTTACATTTTGCCTATAGTACATCTACTGACCTAGCAGTGTTGTACTAGACATAACTCAAGCTATAAAACTCTATTTGTGATAATTATTATTTTTTCAATAAAACTAGACTCATAAGGGTACATTTCATTAGTTTTGATATCAACTTGGTTCTGCCTCCAAAGTTGTCCAACTTAAGGGTTAATATTAGAAATTTTATCAGTCTGAATATCCTGACACAGGTTAGTCATTTTCATATATCTCCCAATATACTTGAATTTTTGCTTTAAAATTTTATATCATCTAAAAGAAATATCAAGGTACATCACTTATGTTTTAGTCATCTCCAAATTCTTATCATAAAATACTCAAAAATAACCTCAAATTTTCTGAAATCTCAGGATACTCTGCAGAAAGCATTTTTTTTCTCCTTCTCATATCTCCCAAAATAGAAATAATTAGCTTAAATTTACTTCTAGAGAAATAAATTATAGACATAAATCTACAATGTTTATGTTTTGATTTTTCTCAAATTCATACTCTAAATGATTCTATTTTCATCCTCAAGTTACAAGACTTTCTAAACCCTAAAGTTGTCTTCTTTAGTGTCTTACTTCTTTCATTTAATTATTTCATTTCTTACTTCTTTCCATCAAAACTATTTTAGTTAAGTCTTTTTCTCTCATCAATTCATCCTTCCTCAACTACAAAATCTCATTTCTCCATCACACATCAACCAATATAGCCACTCAATCAACACCAACATATATATACATATATGGATGGAAAGAAACTAAATTAATTCATATTCTTACTTTAAATCCATTTCTTCTCCTTCTTCTTCTTGTTCTCCTTCTTGTGCTCTCACTCTTTCTTTCTCTTTCTTTTCCTTAGTAAAGTTTTAAGAAATAAAAGATGAATACTTATCTCTTCATCTTTACCCATTTAAATATTTTTCCTTTTCTTTTTCTTTTATTTTATTACATGGAATTTTGGCAATTTTCCCACCATCAATTTCCCTTCCATGGCCAGCCCATGACACTTGGTATTTCAATTTTTTTTTTACTTAGTCAAAATAATAATTATCTTTTTAAGAAAAATTACAATTTTGCCCTTTTTTCTTACAACTTTACTATTCTTTCTAGTTTTAGTCCAAAATTATTCTTAATCTAATTTTTAGGGTTCTAGTATCCTAATTAACATTTCTCCCATTAAATTTCCTCAATCAAGATTTAATTAAAAATCTCTGAATCGAAATTCATTGGTTTCGCACTTTGCGTATTGATTTTACTTAGGTATTTTCTATGCTCATCTCTAATTCAATTTTTACATTCCATCACATCTAATGTCCTTATATTTATATAAATTCTCCAAATAAAATTAGAAATATTGTCCGAGATTTAAATTTGTCGATCTTGCACTTAACACCTCAATTTTCCAAACCCTTATCCTTTTTAGGGTTTTAATTCCTAACTTCTTATTTTCCTTCTTACACTCTTCATTTTACTTGTTTCCATGTAAAATATAATTCCTCTGATTATTTCCTAGAATCCTCAGCCTGATCTTATACAATCAAGGGCTCGGTTTTCGAACTGACACCCTTTTGGAGTTCCTATTCTTGTCTTCCTATTATCTTTCTTACTTTCTCCTATTCATTTGTCTCTACACTGGACTTATCAACTCCAATGATTTTCTGGGGTGTTACAAAAAGAAAGATAAATAAAAAGGAGAAAATATTATTTAAAATATTTTAAGTTGATGCCTTAAAAGTTGGTATGCCTGCGTATCCCATTGAAGAGGAATCAAACCCCACGCAGTTCTTCCTTCTTGCAAATGAGGGCTTTTGATTAAAAGATGTTGATTTGGTTTATTAATTTAATTTAGATTTTAAATTAATAAAATTTAGATTTTTTCAGTTTTAGATTTAAATAAAGGCGTAGTAAAATGATGAATTCTAGTTCTGAATTTAGAATTTCAAAAGAAAGAAGAAATGAATTATGCCTTTGCTTTTCTTTGATTTCTCACGAATGGGGCAAGCTTAACTTCGGATTAGGAACTTCAAAAATTTGGCTTTAAATAGCAAGGTTTTTCCTTTTTTTCTCTTCAAAACCTCAACCCTTATTTCAATTGTGAAGGAGTGAAGGGCTATTTATAGAGAAAGGAGACCTTGGAAGTGGTCGGCGGTGCCGCGTGCCTACGCGGCATACCGTCCGTGCCGCACAGTTGGGCGACACGTTTATGGTGCCGCCCAAAGTGCCTCCAGCTTGGTTGAGTTTTGGTTCAGGTCTTGTTCAGGTTTCTGTCTAGATTGATCCGGTTTGCTACTGTTTTGGTCCGTTTTGGCCCGTTTCTGATCTTATTTGGGCCTAGTATGATTTTCTGGATTCATAATTGAAAACTGATCGTCTAAGGGTATAATTTTAAGGGTTCACACAGTAGTGGCATTTTTGGGTTTGTTCAGCAAGGACAAGTCCTCTTCATTTAAGTTTTGGGTAAGCTCTTTGCTTGGTGAGGCCATTCTGATTCATATAAACAATCATTCTTAGATGGTTGCAAGGGTTAGAATGATGCAATGCTCGTGAATGTAAAAACTAAATCAACATTTATTTTTCTTGAAAAACTCACAGCCCAAGAACACTTTTAAGCAAGATGGAATCATATTTCTTCAGATTTTGCCCCCTCACTTGTCTTTCATTTTGAACACTTGTTATTAGTTAGCCTTTTCAGGTTTTCCAGCTAGCTATTTTCTCTCTTTACCCTTAACTTTTTCCTAGGGCCACATTGTGAGGCTCCTGGCAGAGTAATTTTTCTTACTTTCTTTCTTTTTCACTTTTCTTTTTTCTTTTGGTTTATTTTCACAACTCATTTTAAGTGTTTAAAGGCTAAGATCATGCTTTATTTAATCATAAATAGTTTTACAAATGAAAGACATTACATATGAAAAACTATTTTATTCTAGCAATTGGGCCCAAGCTTCATCTTTAATAAGGGGGCTTCATGCATCAGGCCTCATGGTTGAGATAGAAAATTTTCCATTATCAATCAGATCTTAGATTTCATGCCTTAGACGAATACACTTATCAGTATTATGTCCTAAAACTTGATGAAATTGGCAATACACCTTAGGATTAAAATTGCAAGGTAATGGGTTCGACAAAGGCCTTGGGTCTACAGGTTGCAATAAGCCTTTCCTTTTTAGTTCTTCAAAGATTTCAAATATAAGCTTTCCCAGGTTGGTGAATTCCCTTGGTGATTTAGAATTCGTTAGGCCGGGTTGCCCCCTATTCTTTTTGAATTTAGACTCTTCCACTTCCTTAGGCAATCTTCTTAATCTATCCATGATGGTTTGCTTAATCTCAGCTTTGATCTCATCCATCATAAGGTCCATCTCATATCTAACCACTTTCCTAATGGTAGATTGGACTTCCTCCCTCATTTGGTTCAATTTTGATCTCATTATCATTTTGAAGGTCTCATCTCTTTCAAAAGAGTCTATGAGCTTAGTTTCAATTATAGACATATTTAAGATATTCCTAGATGGATGCAAATAAAATATGGGTTAGTATGATGCTTATGTTCTCTAACTAAATAATGTATGAATGGTACGTGAACTGTTAGACAAACAAACAAATAAGCAAACAAATGCGTAAGTAGAAATAGTAAACCTTTCAAACCTTAGTCCTCCCACACACGATTGGTCTTAGTCATTCTTTCCTAGAATGTTGTTCTTGGCTTAAATGGTCTAATAGGGGGACCATAAGCCCGTGTCATGCATAACTCTTAAATCTAAATAAGCGGAGCACAAATCAATCTATGGCCCAAGCCCATTGGGTTTTCCACTTTTGAATCCAGCAAGGATATTGAGCTTAGGCTTATATATGCATAAAACACGTTTGAAAAGTCATAGGGGAGATTTTTAAGTCATTACATGGGTTGAATTTATGTCTTATGGCTTCGGCTCCCACAAGCAAGAAATGGGCTTATACTTTACAAAAAGGTACTTTAATATACTTGCCTAAGTCTTTTTATACCCAAAGGTATAGGTTTACAAGTGGTAATGCTGACTGGGGACCCCAAAAGTCGAGTGGAGCAAAGGAATCCCTTCTTCAACATTAACGAGGGTTCTAAGCTCCCATCCACGGGGTTGCTTGTGTGAAAAGTGTCGTGATGCAAGCCCAATTTGCTTAAATCAAATTTGCATTAAAAAGACCGAAGTTGAAATCAACTTCTCAAAATCTCCAGTGGAGTCACCATTGTTACAACCAAATTTTTGGCCCCGAATGGATAGACTTTGTACTTCTATCTAATAAAACATTACGGGATGGACGCAAAAAAGAGAACAGAAGTCGCCACCTAGTTTTTAAAAACTAGAAAAAAAATGGGTAACTAGATTCTTTGCCTCTTACCTAACCACTCACATTAGAGATTATGGGTAAGGAAGTTAGGTACGGTCCTAAGAAGGTGTTAGGCACCCAAGCCGCCCAACTGTGTGGTTGGCTTCCACTATTTGGTCTCGTTAATGCATGCTTTCACTAGGATTTTAAGGCGTTATTTACATGACATATATGCCACAACATCGATCACTCCACTTCATATGGTGCATTATTTAACACAACAACATATCTCAAACAGTACTTAGTCGTATTAGTGCTTTAGACTTACCAAGTTGTCATGCCTTAGCAATTTAAGTGCCACATGCTATCCTAATTCATTTTGATCCTAAACATGCTTTGTTTCTACCAATTTTATTCATAAAAATATCATGCTTGCGCGAAACATATAGAGAATAAAATAAGCGCAAACAACGGCATCCTAAATAGTCATACTAGTTATTTAATCAAATTATTCAAAATTCAAAAAGAAAGTCTAGGTGATTAAGGTTCATTTTTGTCACACCCCACATTTTGGGGTGCGACGATCCTAGGGTTTAAGGAGAGTTAAAGTCACCAAAACCCATAGAATTCAATAAAACAATATTAACAATACAATATATATCATTCATTCAGTACCCCTAAATCTTAACCAGAGAACCCATTCAATATCCATACACTCCAGTACACATATATCCATATTATATTGAGTTTAAAGTATTTACAATCCACACTCTTAGTATACCATTAATTATACAATAATTACATTACTACCATGGAGCTCTATTAAACAGATAATATTATAAAAGAAGATAAAGAACACGCCATACAAGTTATTCCCAAGCGAGGAAACGAAACTTGAGAATTACCTTGTCGACTTCTCTAGAGTCCCTGAAAAATGTTAAACCATTAAAGAATGAGACTAGATCAGTGAGTAAGCAATAATATAATATAAATGAGGTTAAGGAATAATTTAGTTACAATAACATTTTAGAAAAATGTTAAGTCTTACTCTCCAATATAAATAGTAAATAGTGACATAAGATTGATCAGGTCCTATGGCTAGGATTACCCTTCCCAGCTAGGGTTCAAATACGCTCGCCCTATCCACAGATATATCATGTGTACTAGGTCTGATGTAAACCCACATCAAATGGGTATTTTTGCTTTACATTAAGAATAAGGTTCACAATACATAATCAATCTCAGTATCACATAATCAGGAATTCAAATAACAATTTCAGTAATAAGCACTTTTAGGTTTAATTCGGGTGAATGACCCTTAATCAATTGAATAAGAGTTCAGATAATTATTTATGAAATTGCAGAACAGTTGTGGTCTCAACAAAGAAGTTTTCATATAATACTATATTATTAAATACTCACCACGATACTCATTTACTCCAATATTAACACAAGAAAAAATGATGCTCACGATCGTTTGGGGAACTTGATTTCCCTTTTCCTTTATTCTTCAATTCTACATTTCACATAGTATTTTCCATTACTTTGGAATGATTAAAACCAATAAATTTCTATTCCTTTTAGCACTATTGAAAGTCTTACGTAGTTATTCATTAATTTCCAAGTACATTATTAGTCTATCATGTTTAAGTTCCAATTTGGGGAAAAATTCTTATAAATTACTAATTTCCCAAATTGATCACTAAATGATCCAATTGACATTCAATTGAAGCTATTCTTATATTCAATTATTCAATTAAAATTTTACACATTTGGTTCAAAGTTTCTAAGGTTGGCCGACCCCTAAATTAGGGAAAATTACATTTTCATCATCTAAAATTCCAATTGGTTTCACATTCATTCAATTAATACCTCATTCAACCTAAACCAATCACTAATTGCATTAACATCAATTTCTAAACTCAATTACTCATTTGGCCGAACCTTAAGTAGCCATTCCTTCCAATTCTTGTTTCAATTTTCCAAATTAAAGTTCAATTAACTCAATTAGAATACATTAAATTATTTTCACATCATCAATTGCACTTAATTTCATTTAGGTACAAAACCCCCAATTTACCCAATTCAAAGAATTGGGAATTTTCCAATTCCTTATTCATTCTTTAAATTGACTCAAACATTATCCAATTAAAATCCTAAGAAGTCTAATTTATCATTAAAATCATAAAAACAAGATCAATTCTAATTTTCCCACAGCAGGCCGAACCCTAATGTATTTTCCCCCAATTTCCGTTTTTGTTCATTTCTTTTAATTTCCACTAAATTAATCATCATTCTAACACTTCATCATCTCAATTATCATCTCATTTAAACAAACAAAACTTCCCCCTTTCACTTCACTATATAGGCCGAACCTTCATCAAGAAAAAGAAAGAAATATTTTGCACATCAATCAACCAACATACTCCTAATCATTCTAGAATTGAAATTCAAGCTTAGTTTGAATGATTACCTTAAAAGTTCTTGAATTCTTGATGAAATTATAGTGATGGCCGAATGGGCTTTGTAGAGAGAAGTTGGTGTCTTCAATTTTTGGTTTGTAAGATGAGAAATGAGAAAGAAAGAAGAAAATTCTAGTTTTATACTTAGTCATCACAAATGAATGGTGAAAATTTAATCATTTTAATCTAATGGCTATAATTATTAGTTATTTTATTGAATTTCTAATATTAATAAAACTATAGATAATTATCAACATTTTGATGATGGTACGTTGAATTTTCTAATTTAAGAAATTACTTTATTATGTCAAAATATTGACTTTTTGAGATATGGGACCTATCTCAATTACTATCATCTTTCTCACTTATATAACTTAATCAAAATAATTTTTCGCTTTTGCCATACAACATGGCCGACCCTTACTTGGATTTTTAGCCCAAAATTTTACTATCTCACATATATCAAATTTACTACAAATAATTGATGGTTAGGCTATTACAACTTTGTTTTCCTTTTTTATTAATTCTCTTCTTTGATCAAGGCTTTCTACAATATTCATTCTCAAATCATACCAATATCCATTTCAACTATATGATTCCTTCATATATAATACAATGCACATGTAAAAATTATCACTAATAAATAATTATTAACTTAGTTAGGCCTTTAATTCCTAGGTTACTACAATGTTAGATTCAATTACATGCATAAAATTTCTTTAATTACTTTGTTGCATACCTGTGATCATACATTCAAACCTTAATTCTAAATTAAACTAAAATTAAAGGGGTAGTGTGAGGCCTCGCCCGAATGCCCCTCCCCTCACTCGTGAAAAAAAATTGGATTGCCTTAAGGAAAGTCGAGAGCGATTTTTAAGGGAGGTTAAGGAACGAGTTTTGGTGCTCACGATTGGAAGCGGCTATCGCCTCAGAAAATTGATTTGATTTTGAAAAGGATTCGGGAGTCGCCACCCTAATTTATTTTAAATGGAAAAATTAAGG
>CATKHJ010313058.1:0-41899 GCA_949750685.1 Vernicia montana
ACTCAAAAAGTTAGGCCTAAAGTGTATTTGTAATTTTTTTATTCCACCATTTGTACATCTTTTAATAATTCATCTAAAAGTGATGGTTTACAAAATATAGTTTACATTATTAATAAGGAAGTTACCATAAAGTTTTTTAATAAGTGTATATTTGATCATACAATGTAGAGTGCAGATGAGTGGGCCACGCTTCTCTTATCCCATTCCCTGGCCGCTGATCAAAATCCAACGGTAAAAAATACAATTGACCAATAATTCATGCGAGCACTTCAACAATCAACACCATGAAATTGACTTTGCATTACTACGCTGGCCGTCAAAAAGAGGTCCGTAGTCTCTACCTTTTACACGAGCAACTTAGCACAGTCTACGTCCCACGTGTATATTACGACGACTAATCTTAACTGTAACGTTCATGTTAGTTACATTTTTGCATGCAAAAGGACAACTCATGATTTTCATTTTTTATCCTGTTTAAAATAAAAATAATAATATAATATGAATTTCGACTTTCCCAAGATTTTATCATTTTATTAAAATTTGTATTTCTTAATATATATTATTTTACAATTATTAAGGTATTTAAATTTAAATTTAAATTTTTTAATTTCAAATAGTAAGAATTCAAAGACTTTTTCAATGTGAAAAAAACAAAATTGGGATATTTTTTATTGATATTTTTTCTATAACTATACAATTTTTATATATCATAAGCATTAAACTTTTCTTATAAGATGCCTTACTTTCAGCTTATGGGTATAATTAATTTAGTAACTATAATAATATATGACGTACAAATTTAACTTTAATTTGATTAATTTTTTTTTTTTATATTTTAAACTATTGAAATTCAACTTTATTTCTATTAAATTAATATTATAAATAAAAAAAATATTTATTAAATTTTAAATTAATACGTAATAAATTCAAATTTAAATTTTTATAAGGAAATTTGGAATTAAAATTTGAACTAATAAATTTAATATTAATATAAAATATATTTTAAAGCGATATAAAAACTTAAATTCTTGATTTTACTCGAATAAAGTATTATATAATATTTGAATTTCATTTAATTCTTTAATTGATTTTGAGATCCAACTAACTAAAATAAATTGAATTCAAATATATTGTGAGTTGAAGTTAGGCTTTTTTATTGAGTATATTTTATGAGTTGGGTTGTGCTATTTACACTCCTCCAAATTCTTCTCACATTCACACTATATATTTTAAAATATTTAATATTCAATTGTAAGTTGATTGTCATTAAATTTTTATTGAAATATCAATTTTTAACTATTTGTATTATAAATGAATTTTAACTATTTTTTTTCAAATATAATAAGTATATACAAAGTGTTACTTTCACCTTATAAGTTTTGCCTATTTTAATTAGTAATTTTTTTAAAATAATGAAAGTCAATTGTAAAAATGAAATATTTTTTTTATAATAATTTTTAAAATAAAGATAATAATTTAGATTTACATAAAAATATATTTTTGCCATAAATTATTGTAAATTTGTAGATACATTTTAATTTATATATCTTTATTTATTTTGATTAATAATTTATCTTTTTATATTTATAAAATTATAAAAGAAAAAATATTTATTATAAAAATAGTATATTTGACTCGATAAATAATAAAATATTTTTTTTAAAAAATAAAAAAATAGTGTTTTCATATAATAATAAAATTAATTATTTTATAATATAAATTATAAAGTATAACATTTATCATAAAAATAACACATATACAAAAAATCAAACACTTATAAAAATATTTAAAAAGTTTAAGAATATAAATTTGTTTTTAATTAGGAAGCATAGATAGCATAATAATATTTTATAAATTATTTGAAAGATTATTTTTTTTAAACTACTGAAGAAACATCTGACAAAATAATAATAATAATAATAATAATGATGAAACAAATATATATATATATATATATTACTTTTAACACTTGAACATATAGCATATTCTTTTAAGTTTTATAACATTATGAAATAAATTTATAAAATTTGAAATTACAATCACATATATTAAAAATAAATAAATAATTGAAAGTAAGAAAAAATGTTAAAATTTATCTATAAAAAAAGAGAGTTAGAAAAAATGTTAAAATTTACCTATAAAAAAAGAGAGTTAAAATTGACATTGAAAAGAAAAATTAATGACACAAACTTGCAATTGAACATTAAATACTTTAAAATAAATAGTGAGAGCTTAAAAAAAAAATTTAAAAGAATGAGAATAGCCTCGCCCTTACGAATCATAAGATAAAAATATTTATAAATCATCTTATATTGATTAATTTATTAATATTAAATAAACTTATTGTATATATATATATATAATATCATGTACATTTTGCTATTTATTGATAAATGATTTATGTCATAAGTTGCTGTGGCTTATGAACTATTTTAATTTATTCTCGTGCTATAATGATATATATTTTTATTTTAAAATTATGCTTTATGATAATTTTCAAGAGAGTAATCTTACTAAAAGAATTAACCTTATATAAAGATAAAGGAGATGTTAAGACAAAAATTGTTTCATTATAATAAACCTTATTAATGCGAACTACGCTTTAGATTTAATTTTATTATATATCAAATGAGTAAAAATTAATTAATGATTACATAATTTAATTATTAGAATATTTCAAGTGATTGAATTGCCAGTGACCAATAATAATAAAAAGAACTGGCAAACATAGAAACGAACCAGTGGTGATTCTATCTGATAACCAGAGGACAAATGTCCAATGCTTCCCGAACCATAACCTACTTGGCGCACTCTAGGAACCGCCAACTACAACGAAGTTGAACAAAGTCGCTATCTTACGCTGGTAAGCAAACGCCGTTTCCTACATAAGCCACAGACTGAGGCATCGAACTTCTGTGCACCAACCAGCAGGAGAAACTTTATTTAAATAATAATATTAAAAAAAAAAGTTTTTATGGTAAAAAATATATATATAATTCGCTCTGAATATATATCTATCAAAGCTGAAGTAAATTGAAGAATTAGAGAGAGAAAATAAACAAAACAAAAAACGAAACCAGAGTCATGGTTTCAACGAGAAGAAGTGGATCTCTCTCTGGAAACAATAATATCAAGAGATCTTCGTCGTCGGAGGATAAGCCTCCGTCACCAAAGCGTCTAAAGGTACAAAAAAGAGAGGAAAGAAAATCAAGAACTGATTTTTTTTTCTTCTAATTTTTTACTTTTTGGTTCTTGTTTCAACATGTTTCATTTTCGATTTTTTTATGTAATTTTTTTTTATTTTTTCTACTTTTAGGGCGAAAATGGTGGAACGGCGGAGAAACCTATGCCGGCGGCGGAGAATTCCAAGGAATTGTGTCCCCCTGCCGCTCCGGATCCTGCAGAATGTGGGCCTGGCGATGCTCCGATTGCTGGAGATGGTGCCGGAGAGGCTGTGAGTTCAGGGAAAGGTGAGGCGGCTCCAGCGGTGGCTGTGGTCACGCCGATCGCTGATGGTAGGTGATTTTGATGTTGTTACGAGTTTTAATTATTCGTTTGTCTCGTCAATGTATGGCTTTCTAAATTTTTTGTGTTCTTTGATGGATTTGTGTTTAAAGGTTCTACACCGATTGTAGTGGATAAACCAAGAACTTCATTCTCGGCTTGGAGTTTATATCATAAGCAGAATCCGATATTCGAAACATCAACGCCTTGGTGTAAGCTGCTGTCACAGTCTGCACAGGTACAAATGAGTTATTAATTTTTAAATCCTAGAATTGAGTCAAAGATTGATTGGATGTTAAGTTGAACTATTGAGTTGAAGTGAGTACTTGTCAAAAAGATTCTTCTTTTTTAGTAAATGATTGACTAAATTGTTTCATTTTTTAACATTTCCATAATTCTGCATTGATTGACATGCAGAATCCGAGTGTACCCATATGCACATCGAGTTTCACCATTGGTTCAAACAGGAATTGCAATTTCCTATTGAAGGATCTGACTATCAGTGGATTTCTGTGCAAGATCAGACACACGCAGGTATTAACTTTAAGCTCATTTAAATACTAAATGGGCAAATCAAATTTAAGTCAGGTATTTAGTTAGCAATCACAAGGACTTCGCTTGTTGGATGTATTTCGGTGCAGTTGCTTATTTTATTAGTTCTTCTGGAGGTGAACTCCTTAACATGTACATGCAGTTTGAGTACTCACTGTTTGTGGACATGATCAGCGTGAGGGAGGTGCTGGAGCTGTGCTAGAAAGTACGGGAAGCAAGGGATCAGTGCAAGTAAATGGGGAAGTGGTCAAGAAGAGCACTATTCGTGCACTCCACTCAGGCGATGAGGTTGTTTTTGGTTTGCTGGGGAACCATGCCTATGTATCCTTTCTTCTAGTTGGAGGATAGTACATTTTATCTAGTTTTCTTTTGCTTGTGGATTTTTTAAGTTCCCTTCTGTTCTTTCCCATTTGGTTCTTTTGTTTGCAATTGTGTATGAGGACCTATGTTTGTTACTGTACCAATTTCCTTAATCTTTGTGAACTTAGATTTTTCAACAGCTCATGACTGAGGTAGCAGTTAAGGGTCCGGAGGTACAAAGTAGTTTGGGAAAATTTTTACAACTTGAAAGGAGGTCAGGAGATCCTTCGGCTGTTGCTGGGGCTTCAATATTGGCATCTCTTTCAAGTGTGAGGCAAGATATATCGCGATATAAGTCTCCAGGTCAGACTCCTGGTAAAATCCACCAAGGGACTGAGGTGTCTGCCCATTCAGTTGTCCATGATGGTACAGATGGTGAGCTTGATGGCTTGGAAATCAATTCAACTCCAAATATGGGGAGTGATAAAGCTGCAGATATTGGAGCAGTTGGCAAGAACCTTCCTCACGATTGCAACCAGGACTCTGGCATAGAGGCAGGCAATGTAAAACTCTCTGGGGTGAATGATTTGATAAGGCCTTTCTTCAGGATGTTAGCTCGATCAACTAGTTGTAAACAAAAATTGAGCAAAAGTATCTGTAAACAGGTATTGGAAGAAAGGAACGAGTGGACAAGGGATTCGCAGCTGGCATCAACGTCGGGTATGTCATTGCGGTGTGCGGTATTCAAAGAAGACATTCGTGCTGGAATTCTTGATGGCAAAAATATAGAAGTTTCATTTGATGATTTTCCATACTATTTAAGGTCTGATTTTGCTCTCACCATGATTAATTTATTTTCATATTGTTGATGAGTGTTCCCGCTGAGAATTTGAATGATTAATTTCTTTGCTAGATTTCAAGTTAAGACTTCATACGAGGACTTGCTACTTTTCTCTTGTTGTTTTCATGTCATAGACACTTGGGACTTCTTTTTTATTTTTTTTCCGCGGAATAGCAAATGGAGTAACCCAGGAAGTTTCTTTTAGCTGTTGGAGAAGATTATTTTATAGTAACAACTATTTTCTCTGGTCACATGAACTGTGATTCTCTGCATGCTCGAACTTGGTTTCAGATGCAAGAGTTAAAAAATAAAAATGATGCAGATTTCTTTCAGTTTGGTATTAAACTCATTTTGAATTAATTGTTGTAAGCTTGTCACATACATGTGAAAGGCTTTTTATCAGTAATTTTCAGTATTAGGATAATAGTGGAGTATTATGTTTTGTCCTGTTAAGCTACTATATCTCTAGAATTTCCTTCTTTACTATTGAAATCTTTGCCTAATTTTTACTCATACTCAGCCAACTATCATTCTGACTGTACATCTAAGTTTTTAGGTTTGCCTAGTATTACAAGTTGGGATAATATTTCGCTTAAATTACAACTCACACCAAACCTTTACTTCAGTCATAATGGTTAAGCTCAAAGGTTCTTCCCACATTTCACAAAATCTTCAAATTCTTATAAAAATGTACAATATTCCTAATATTCCCCAATGCTTATTAGATGATATTATGCAATAAGGATTAATCTTTTATTATTTAAATAAAAATCTCAACTACCATTGCAAAATTTTTGAATCAATTATTGCAGCCTATGTCAATCTCTAATTTCTAATCCAACTTTCGATTTTTTTATGCCAATTTTTTGCTATTTGATATCTGAAAGTTGTACCTGTTGTTCAATGACTAATATTATGTACCTCTGTTATGTGCAAGTGATTATTTTTAGAATAGTAAATTTTGCATTGATGTTCAATTGACTACTCTTAAAACTGTTTAATTTCAATTAGTGTTTAGTGGGTATTTGGTTAATATTGTTCATTGTTGTTTCGGTATTAGATAGTATGGGATATTTTATTGCATGCAAGATTATTACTTCAAATTATATATATAAGATACAAAGTTATAAAGAATAAAAAGTGGATGGATTGTAATTTTTGAAAAACTGTCTTGATTTGTGATTATGGGAAAACTAAGAGACTAAATTGTAATTATGGGATAACTTTATCATTTAAGCGTTCAACTCTTTCATCTGGGCATTTCTTTGCGGTATGGTTGTTTATGCATGGGATATGAGTGATTTATGGACTTGTTTGTGTATTTTTTCTTGCAGTGAGAACACAAAAAATGTACTGATTGCGGCTTCATTCATACACCTGAGGCACAAAGAACATGTCAAGTATACTGCAGAACTTACGACTGTTAATCCACGAATTTTGCTTTCTGGACCTGCAGGTGCGTTAGTATTGTATTTTATATCTGATGTTTGTCTTAAAGTTTGTATAGATTAATGCCCATGACATGAAATTCAAACTTGACAAGTATTTGTCTATGAATTTTATTTGCAGGTTCTGAGATATATCAGGAGATGTTGGCAAAGGCTCTTGCTAACTACTTTGGTGCTAAATTGCTCATATTTGATAGCCATTCTTTTCTGGGTGTAAGCTAAAACTTTCTACCTCGACTTTGATAGCACTTCATCCATGTGATTAACGATTAATCAGTGGTTTAATCATCAATTATGAATATCCAGGGCTTGTCTTCAAAAGAAGCTGAAATATTGAAGGATGGACTTAATGCGGATAAATCCTGCACTTGTGCTAAACAAAGTCCTGTGGCCACAGACTTATCAAAGAGTGTGAATCCACCAGGTGTTGAAGCAGATACACCTAGCTGTTCAAATGTACCTTCTTCCTCTGGGCAGGAATCTCAGCCAAAGATGGACACTGATGCTGTACCTTCTTCTTCGGGAACATCTAGGAATCTTTTGTTTAAAATAGGTAGGATTGGCATTCTTCTGCATTTGGTCTTCCCATTTTATTCACATTCTAGTTTTATTCATTTTTCTGGATTTAAATTAGCAAGATAACTGCAAAATCTGTTCTTTCAGGTGACAGAGTAAGATATATTTCTAGCGGCTTGTATCCAACAGCATCACCATCAAGGTACAATTAGTGTCAACAGTTCTTGATTAGTTTCCCATGAGTGCTGAAACTGTTTATTTCTCATTAATTAGAAGAAACAGTAATTGTTAGATTCATGTGATCTGAATTGGGATCATATTGACATAATCATGCCAATTGCATGAATCCACTTCCGCGTTTGAAGATAATATACTCAATTGAGAGTTTTGTTTAATCGAATATGAAATTCATAATCCACTGGAAGCTACTTAATTAAACATGTTCATGGATGGTAGAAATGGTGGGAAAAGGATTTGCCTCTGACTAGATAAACAAAATTGTTGGAATAATAGTCATCATAATCAGGAGATGAATTTAATATTTATTTTGGACATGTACTAGACGCATTGAGCAGGGTTCTACTGTTGAAATATAATTAACCTATCCAGGTATTTGTTGGTTGCCAGTGTAGATGCTATTAAAATTAAGAAGATAAATTGTCATTAATGTATATGATTTTCTTTTTCAATTTATTGAGAATAGGAAGATTGTGTTTGAAATCTGCCAAATTATGCTGATGGCAATGCTTATATGAAATGTCAAGTACTGGATTTTAAAAAACATTTATAAACATGGAAAGTACATTGGATAGGACATAGAAACCATTTTCTGTAGAGATTTAGAGCCTTGTTCTATTTCTGGAGCTGTCGCCTTGTGAGGGTTTGAAGTAGAAAAATTTTCCATTCTTGCCTTTAGACTTTACATTTTAGTCCCTTTGGCACAATATTATGTTTAACTCCCGTAATGCTTTGTTAATTTAATATGCAGGGGCCCACCCAATGGCATTCGTGGAAAGGTTGCACTTGTTTTTGAGGACAATCCTTTGTCAAAAATTGGGGTAAGGTTTGATAAACCAGTACCGGATGGAGTTGATCTTGGAGGTCATTGTGAGGCAGGTCATGGATACTTTTGCAATGGTAATGTTTGTACGGCACTATGATCATTTTCATGCGCTTTGACTTGATCAATGATCTCTTTTCCTTTTCTTTAAATTTTCCTACTCCAACTTACTGAAGTTATCACTCACTCTCTGTCTAGTTACTGATCTTCGATTGGATAATGTAGAAGATTTGGACAAGTTACTGATCAACACATTGTTTGAGGTAGCGATACTTAAATTTAACATGATTTATTTTTATTTGGTTTGTGTTGGTTTTCCATTTAACTGGCTTCTCACAAACTTATAACTAAATGTTTTATCAGGCTGTACAAAATGAGAGCAGAAATTTTCCTTTCATTTTATTCATGAAAGATGCAGAGAAATCAATTGCAGGAAATCCAGATACATGTTCTACATTTAAAAGTAGACTTGAAAGGCTTCCTGATAATGTGGTAGCTATTGCTTCACACACACAAACTGACAGTCGGAAGGAAAAGGTAATGTTTTGTTCTAAGATTAAAAGTGGAGGTCTAAATCTCTGCGGATTTATTTACTGATGTACTTCATGCTGAACTGCAAAGACTTACAAAAAAAATGGTATCTTTGGTCTTATGCTTTCTTAGAGTCCAACAATGGGAAAAAATTGTGACAGATATTGGAAAATTTGAAACGTATTATTCATGAATGTGCATATCTTTGTTATTGTATATACATGTAAGAGGAAGGCATCTCTTAAATGTCATTGACTTGAATGAATGATAAAAACTTACATAAAATTTATTTATGCGAATTAAAGATTCAATGTGGTTAAATTATTCATTTACATAGAATTAAGTATTCAAAGGGGAATTAAGGTGCTTCAATTGCTGATTGTGATAAAAAAAAATTGAGAGTTCTAGCACAGTTATCCTGAAGTACTACTGTTCAAACTCCCTTGTAATATACTTGCACGTTACTTAAGCATGAAATAGAAAGTCAAATGGGATATATCTTGTAAAGTGATATATGGGTTGACTGCTTTACTGCAAGTGGCATTAATTTAAAATGAGGCTCATTAAATTATCACTTAAGTGTGAACCATTCCTACAATTTTTATGATACCTAACAATTCCTTCTTATTTATAATTTCCGAACTAGCTCCATCTTCAGCAGTATGCAAATAGTAATCGATGTAGATGGATGTATTTGGGGGCAATAACATATAACTAAATGATGCAAAGAACACACCTTATTAATTACTATAATTAGTATGGAAATTTTTTATAATTTCTATATCAATTGTGGGTAAACATCTCTCAATTGAGCATTATTCTGACTAATTAATATGGAATCCACTCACCTCCTTATTGCAAATGGGGGAAAAGGCATGCAGTATGACTTTGAATTGAAAAGAAAATGAAAACTTATTTGCCCTTATTTTGTAATTGATTTTTTTGGTGCAAGTCTTGGAGTAGACTATAAAATTTAGCCTGAATGTTGCACTTTAAAATTTGTGATTAATTTACCATAAATAGTATTTTCTTCTTACAGTCGCATCCTGGAGGTCTTCTTTTCACAAAATTTGGTAGCAATCAAACTGCTCTTCTTGACTTGGCTTTTCCGGTAGTGACTCTCTCTCTCTCTCTCTCTCCATGTGTGTGTAATTTCAACTTTTTTTTTTGTTTACAGTTGTTTTAGAGACTTCTTTTCTCCCTGCATTTTTTTAGATTTGTTGTTGAAAATTCATTGTCTAGATGGCCCTTATATGGAAAAGGGGAAATTGCCAAGTCCTATGCATAGGAATGCTTGCCTTAAAGTTATACTCTTTCTTTCCTGTGCTTCTGATAGCATAAACTATTAGTAAAAGGAAGAAAATGGAGGTTTTCAGGTTTTTCTTTGCAAAATCTATTAGAGTAATTCCATTTTTATCTCTAGGCCCTGCCTCAAGTTGTTCAAGATGGTAGTCTTGATTAGTGTATATGTGTTACATGTTAGTTATAGAAATAAGTAATAAACTGTACTTTTTATAGCATTATCTTTTGACTAAAATAGTTGAATGTAAAAAGACTATTTATCCAACATAGATTATATATATCTCCCAGGAATTTATTTTGCAGCATAGTTCCTCAAATGAGAAAAGCGTGTTACTAGAACATGTTCGAATTTTGGCACTGGTGAAAGCTATGTCCAAAGAAAATTGACTGGATTTTGTGCCTTTGTTAGTCATTCTTAGAGTTACTACAAATCAAATGCGTGGGTATGACGGGTACTGGTTGCTAATGAAAAGTGTTATCCTGTGCATGTTGTTGATATTCTAATGGATGATTTGTTGCTTTCTGGTTTCCTCAGGATAGTTTTGGAAGGCTTCATGATAGAGGGAAAGAAGTACCAAAGGCAACAAAAGTGCTGACAAAACTTTTCCCAAATAAAGTAGTCATTCATATGCCGCAGGTTTGTATGATGGAAGTCATTTTACTATGACTACTAATACTACTGCTACTATTGGTGTATGACAAATTACGGATGCTTATAAATTGTTACAGGATGAGGCACTTCTGGCGTCTTGGAAGCATCAATTGGATCGAGATGCTGAAACCCTCAAAATGAAGGGGAATCTAAATCACCTGCGTGCTGTGAGAGATCTTTCCTGTTCTTTAATTTTGCAAATCTGTTTTTTTTTTATGACATTGTTATGATGGTTGTTATGATTCAAATATTATTTTTAATACAATGCCTAAAGAGTGGTTGTTCGTTTTTGTATAATTCTTAGTTTATTATCTATCTATTGGCTGTTTCCTCTGCCACTTGCATCACTGGTGCCTAGATCATCTTTAATTATACAAGAACATTCAGTTAGATGGTAGCTTACTAAGTCTGTGAGGAAGGGCTTCAGCAGTGTTACCTTGTAGTTTTGAATGGTCAAGCTAGGACTTCCTGTTGCATGTTCTTTTTCCTTTGTTGTTTTCCAGTTAACAGTTGAATATATTGCACCCTGGAGTCTTACAACCTCTTCTTTGCTAACAATCTGCAAATATGAGTTATCAGAACCCCCAACATCATCTATATGAAATAGTGTGGCTGTTTCACCTAGACTTGGTCCATGTTGAGCTGTCATTGGCTCGAGTATGGCTAGAATAATTTGAGTTGATGAATTTGTCATGTTTATACTACTTTGTATGTTGGTCCCAAATCAGTCATCCTGAGAATTCTAATTTTGGGTTGGAGGATATTGATGGAACTAGAATTTCAAGATTGGAGGGGGCATGGATAAGGTTGACATTGAAAAAACTTGAAGATTTCAAGGGTTGAATGAAAATTTTCAGATCTGAAGGGGTCAAGGGTAAGGGTGAAATGATATTTAATTTTCAGAACCATAGGAAGATTTCCACTTTTTTGCTTTGGGTGGGGGGCAGTGGGAGTGAGTTTATACTCCTCAAAGTTTTTATGTAAAATGTTTGGGTAAAAATTGATATTTTGTGAAGTTTGACAATAATGTAGTCCTAGTTTTGAGACTGATTTAAGTACTCTACTAAAAAGAAAAAGAAATAGGCTCTTAGTATTCATTAAGTCAGCTATTAAATATACATGAATACCATGTTCCTTTCTAAAGAATTCTATTAACACAGTTCATTAGATGACTAATGAAGATCTCTTAAGTAGATTTCCCTGCTAATAAAAAATGAGTAGAGTGCTCTTGTGGTTAGGATTTGATACTATCTATTTAGTTAGTCCCTTCGTCAGACTAGTTAAATCTCTCATCTTAAGGTTTATGACATCCTGATCCTGCTTTACTTGTAGCTATGGTTGCTCACAAATGGCATGACCATTTGAAGGAGAGAACCTTTTTAATCTAACTTTCATTTCCTTGAGATGCATTTCGTATAATTGATAATGGTTGCTAAAATATTTCTCTAGAAATATCAAGAAACAGGTTGTCACTTGACAGCATTGTACTTGGCACATGCCAAATAATGTGAAACTTAAAATCGAATATATTGGTGACTGCCCATTTCAGAAGACAGAAAGAGGTGTATCTCTTCTAAGTTATTCCTTATTTTTCCTCATAACTCTCCCTCTTTCCTCCCTCTTTTTCTGTGTGTGAATATAATATGTTGCTTTGAGAAAATTTTGGAGCTTCTCTTATGCAACCCCTGTAATGGACTGAAGTCTTGTGGCTTCTCGTTGCAAATCAAATTGTGATTATGTTGAAAGTTCATGATTGTGAGAGAAATTTATTCTTGTTCTTTTTTTGAGATTTGAGGAGCAAATTAAGTGGTAACTGTTGTGCTGTATGTTTTAAACTCTGCACGCTTCCTGGTCTTTTGGTACGGTGTCTTTGAAAATCTTGAACGATATATGCTGGTATTCCATTTTTTATTTCCAATATGGATAAGGGTTAAATATTTTTCTCATTTGGGAATAGTTTTTAATTCTGTGGATCATGATGAGCTTAGATGAGCATTGTGATTGTTGTGTGGTTAAAATTGTGGCATTTGGAGATGCAGTTGTTATTGTATGTCATTTCCTATGATAGGTTCTGACTCGGAGCGGGATGGAATGTGAAGGACTTGAGACATTATGCATTAAGGACCAAACACTCACAAACGAGAGTATGTTTTCCTTTCATATATTTTGACATTATGTATGTTCTAACAACTTTTCTCTAAAAATTTATGTTTTGGTGTGCATTGCAGGCGCAGAGAAGGTGGTTGGATGGGCACTAAGCCATCATCTAATGCAGAATCCTGAAGCTGATGCTGATGCTAGACTTGTTTTGTCCAGTGAGAGGTAATTGATAGCTGATCTTGTAAGAGTTTTTGAATTTTCATCTGAACCATCAGTTATCGGATGGACTACACAGTTGTAATGCCATTGTGCGATTCTGGCAGCATCCACTATGGGATTGCAATCTTGCAGGCCGTCCAGAATGAATCTAAAAGCTTGAAGAAGTCACTCAAGGTGATTTTCAAACATTCTTGCATCTACATGTCTCTCAGCAAGTTTATTTATGTGTACAAGTTTTCCTTGAAAAGTAGTTCTGGAAACAAACTTTCCCAATATGCTTTTTTGGAGGGTTTCAGGTACTGATCTTCTAACTAATTGTTTTGGCCACAATCAGGATGTTGTAACAGAAAATGAATTTGAGAAAAGGCTTTTGGCTGATGTTATTCCACCTAGTGACATTGGAGTTACATTTGATGATATTGGAGCTCTTGAGAATGTCAAGGATACTTTGAAAGAGTTGGTGATGCTTCCTTTACAGAGGCCTGAGCTTTTCTGCAAGGGGCAATTAACCAAGGTTTCCACATTTCTCTTTGTTCATCAAAATAATTTAATTTCATTTCGAAGGACGAAGTTACTTCTGTTGATACATTTGGAAAAAGAATTTGGTTGCGGATGTAAAGAAGGTTTATTTAACTGTCAATCTACTACTTGCAGCCTTGCAAGGGCATACTCCTATTTGGACCTCCTGGAACTGGGAAGACTATGCTTGCGAAGGCTGTGGCAACTGAAGCTGGTGCAAATTTCATCAATATTTCAATGTCAAGCATCACATCTAAGGTTAAATTTGTTTTAGGTGTGATTTGATTTATATGCACCGAGTTAATTTCCTGATACAGAATTTGGTTCTTCTAACTTGCAACAGTGGTTTGGTGAGGGTGAGAAGTATGTGAAAGCTGTCTTCTCTCTAGCCAGCAAAATTGCCCCTAGTGTTGTTTTTGTTGATGAGGCAAGCTTCTTAGCTTCTTATAATCCTTTTATTGAGTATGAATTTTATTTTTTCTTATTTTTAACTGAGAATTAACTCATCTCCAACTTTGACTTCTCTTTTCTTTTCTTTCTGGTCTCTGTGTTGTATAGGTTGACAGTATGTTGGGCAGGAGGGAAAATCCAGGGGAACATGAAGCCATGCGGAAGATGAAAAATGAATTTATGGTGAACTGGGATGGCCTGCGTACCAAAGATACAGAAAGGGTTCTAGTACTTGCAGCAACTAATAGGCCCTTTGATCTTGATGAGGCTGTAATCAGGAGGCTCCCTCGAAGGTAATTTTTTTCATTTAAAAATTGCCCTAATATGTGACGGATGTATGGTGAATTTTGTCTTGTTTATTAATATTAATGCATGTTCTTGCACAGATTGATGGTAAATCTGCCTGATGCTCCGAATAGAGCAAAGATACTGAGAGTTATTTTGGCAAAGGAAGATTTGTCCCCCGATGTTGATTTTGATGCAGTTGCCAGTATGACAGATGGATATTCTGGAAGTGACCTTAAGGTTTTAGTGCTCATTGTCGGATATGCAATGGAATGCCTTTTTTTTTTTTTTTTTTTTTTTCCTCTTTTGTTTTTAAAATACTTTTTAAACCAAATTTATTCAGCATGTCTTAAATATTTTCTTTATGTTACAGAACCTATGTGTAACGGCTGCTCACCGCCCAATTAAAGAAATACTGGAAAAGGAAAAGAAGGTGCGTTTTGTAATTTTATTTTTCTTGCTTTTTGGGAATAGTTAGTTTAAAGGGCAACGAATACTTACTGATGCGATGATTGAAATTATATTATGAACATTATGGTAAACATTCTCACCCTCGTTCCTAGCAACAATGGTCTGTCTTTGGGACATTATACATCTCTCTAATCCTTCCTGCACACCTCTCACCTCGACCCCCAAAGTACAACATAAATTCAGAATATTAAAGCTGGATTCAACACTAGTATGAAAGATTAAATTAAATGCTAGATTATTTTCTGTCTAGCATCTAATATGTTCTCATTTCTTCAATTAATGACAGGAACGTGCTGCAGCTCTAGCGGAAGGTAAACCTGCTCCAGCTTTAAGTGGCAGTGCTGATATACGGCCTCTTAACATGGATGATTTCAAATATGCTCATGAACGGGTAAAATGATGAACCCCCTTCCTCCTGTAACCTTGTTATTTGCTTTATCTTGTATATTTTTAATTTAATTTGCTGTTATTTAAATAGGTATGTGCAAGCGTTTCATCCGAGTCAGTTAACATGACTGAGTTGTTACAATGGAATGAACTCTACGGTGAAGGCGGATCTAGAAGAAAGAAGGCTCTCAGCTATTTTATGTAAATTTTCCTTTGTACAAAAGCTTCTTAGTTTCTGTTGATTCTCTTATGTTCTCCTAAAGCCTGTGCTCAAGTAATATGCTGCTCTCAATCTGGGCTTGTTGGGGAGCCATTTTGTCTGTAAGATGAAGTATAGGTTTTCTAAATCATATTTTGTTATCCCGAGTTTGGGGATGGTTGGTATAAATGGCACAAAGCTATTTTGTTATGCTCCCTGTCCCCTTTCTGCTGCCATGAAGAGCATTTCCTTTCGAATCATAAGTTATTAACATCTGAAATAGAAAAGAGGAGAAAAACTCGAGACAACCCTGTGAATATATTTATATTGTTTATCACAGTAATTCTTTATGTTTTCTGTGATAATCAAACAATAAACTAAATACTAGGACAATCGGAACTTCTTCTATTCATCGCCCATGTGTGTCAATGTGAAAAACCTGTAAGTGTTCCCAGACCCCTGAAGAGGGAAGAAGTGAAAACCAATCAAAGATGTACTGTTATGATTAACTATTGCTTTTTGTGTTCTATAGAAATGAGTGAAAATAATGCTTTGATCTTTCCTTATTTTCATCCTAAGTTACACAGCTCTTATACTATATAGAAATGTTTCTTAACGTATACTCGTGTGCTTGTGTCTGCAATCATTGATGGATTATGGATTATTGATGAATTGTTTCATAACTTTTTATTGATTATGGATGCGTTGAGAATTGATTATATGACCAAATGGCTGCCTATGCATTTCTTTTGCTATTTAAACAAAATGTAGTTCTCATATTTTGCAGCCAGTTCTCTATATGCTTTCAGAAACAACTCACTGTATGTTAAGCAATGTAACAGCATAGACACCAGAAAAATGTCCCTAGCACTTGACAATACAAAAGGTATCAGTCCTTCAAAGTTGTTTTTCAAAACTTACAACATATATTCCCTATACAAGTGATAAAATTTCATTATAAAAGCAATAGAAAAAACAACAAAAGCTACAAGACCTTAGTCACAAAATGAGAAAGTGAAAAACAACAAAGCATCCCCTTGAGCTTCTCAACGTTGAGATGATTTCAATACTATTAAACTAAAGTCAGCATAAAGATTTACAGAAATTCTACTTACACGGTGTCAAATATTGTATTTGAATGTTTTACCATGAACTAACTTTTACAGTGAAAAAAAATACCGTTTTGCATTCCTATTAATAATGTTGTTTTAGAGAATGGAGGTAAAAAAAATTATTGATACGATTTAAGGTTAAAAATAATAATAATTTACATTTGTATTATTATAATAATATTAACTTTATAACTGTCCTTTTGATGAACAAATGGTTTTTTAGTTCTTTCTAAATTAGAAAATCAAAACACAGCTAAATCAAGCAATATTTCATAGTAATTGCAATGTATCTTGTTTCTCCTTGGCAGCGACGCATCAATCATATCGTTCCTTGTGGCAATGTGTCGCCAGGATAGAAGATAGAAAAGAGAGAGAGAATGCACCGGCAGGCAACGAAATGAGGACACCAGAGCTCTGGTTGCCTTACTGACTATTGTCAAGCTGACAGCCGAGTTTAAAAGGAGAAAGAAAGAAAAAAATTACTGTATGATTATTATTTATGATTTTTTGTCTGGCCCTAAGAACCAGAGCTCATCTACTACCTGTAACACAAATGACCATCTTACATGATATCAAAAAATTATGCAAGTGTTGAATCATTTATTTAATAAGTCATAAGTACATTTTATAATCTATTTATTAAGAAAATTAATAATAATAATAATAATAATAAAGTTAATATTGTAGTCAAATAATATTCAAGACTCGAAGATAATTATCCATGGTAAAATAATAATACAAATTATTATCAGATGAAGCAAAGTTGCTAGTACAAAATATTGCCTCATTGTAAAAACAAAACACTAAGAAAGAATGTTTTAAGAACCAAGTATCCTATGAACCAAACAAAAATGCATTTCATAGCAAACTCAACTTACAATTATGTAATCTGAAATTGATTAAGGAAAAAGAAAAAAAAAATACATCTACAAGCTGCCTGTAGGCAATGCTCACTCACAAATTAATCACACTTTGCCTATCTGGAGGAGCGACACATTGCCACAAGGAACGATATGCTGGAATGTTGGCTGCCTCAACACCAAGGATGGAGAGGTTGCGTCCATACTCCTGGTGAGTTATATACAGGTTAATCCAATGAGCCAAAGGTCATTTAGTTCCTACTTATACAGCATGTGTAGACAGTGAGAGACAGGAATGATGCTTACCTGGATATCAAGGAACAACTGCATGCACATCTTGTCAGTGTCAGAAACACTGTGGTCTGAGACATCTGAGCTTGCTCCAGCTCGTCTTTGGGCACCCTGCCGTATTCTCTGGAGTGAAGATTCTGTTTTCCTAGCCTGGGCATGACAAAATCAACACATTAAAATCAAGATTTCAAGTCCCCTAAAACTAAAAGATATTAGTTTTGGATACTAACCACACTGACGAGTTCAGCAGCTAATTCATAATACCGACCAGTAATCTCAGTTGCAGTACCAAGAAGCAACTCATTCCTAGTTTCCTTAGTTAAGTAGGTCATAGCTCGCTCCCCATCCAGAAAAGCCTGCAAGCAATGAGATAGTTTATGATAATATCCATATTCCATAACACAACTACTACAAAATAATATCAGAAGTTTGAATTCAATGATACTGGAGGATATATCTGTGGAATGATGAAAGCTAGAGCAAATAAACAGAATACAGGCAAAAATACCGACAGCAAATATTTATTGTGGTCAAGGTGCATGAAAGTAAAGTGTTCAGAAGGCCTTGTGTTACTGACAACTAGCATTCACCTCTTCCCTAAAACTCGTTGCACATATATTGCCTGGACTAGAGTAAAGACTGGACTGACCCCATGTCAAGGAGATAATTTACATGCTGGAAAAATACATACCTTTAAAGGGCGCAACACTCCTGACACATAGGGTGAATGTCTGACAGGAAGAGGCTTATTAGTCATCCTGTAAGTTGCAATTATTCCCTTCACCTGTCTTAAGTCCTACATCATTTTCAAGCCAAAACATTTGCGTGAATAATTTTTTATTAAAAACAATGATTGAACTAAATCATGAAATACATTCCAAAGATCAATGAACCAGCAATATAGGCAATCTTTCATAGCAATATCATATCTAGAAAAAAGATTTGAAGGTAGATGAAAACCAAGCATCCTTGTCCTACACATCATCAATTCAATCATTTCTAACATAAAGCTTACCTCAACAGCCTTGTCAACTAGCGCTTCTATGATTGCATTGATGGCAAGAGGTGCTAAATCATTCAAAGACTTTCCACCTTGTAAAATGCTTTGTTTTACTACATCCAGAATGTCAACAGAACAAGAAGATAGAAGCTGAAGCACATGATCAAGGTAGTCTCCACAAACCTCTCTGGCCAGACAAGTCATATCATGAATAATCTGCCAATCAGAGATCCTCTATGAAAATACTAGTTACGGCGTTAAGCATGATTATCCATGCATGTGACAATGGTAAGATCCAGTCTACAGCATAAGAAGAGTAATGGAAAAATCATGACATGATACATACATAAACAAAATCATCAGGCACAGCTGAAATAGCCCATTCATGTCCAGAATTGGAGCCTGCATTAGCCATCTTCCGAGCAGCCAGTCCGGATGATAACCAATTTGAATATCTGTTGCATATTCATTAATGGGCAATAAACACCATGAATTTAGGCATTCCTTGATAGGAATCAATCATTAATACATAAAATGAAAAGACTTCATAAATTTTCCATTTGCTATTAAAACTGACCTTGCAAGGAGCTGTAAAGATAAGCGAAGAAACTTGTCAGAGCATGAGAGGATGAGAACATCTTCTCTCCAACAAGATCTCAAGCTCTCCAACAGAGTGGAACTTTGTTTTAATGCTAGGTCTTGCAAATTTCCATGACCAGAATGTGTATTCTGAACTGGTACAAGACTGGTTGCTGCAAGTGCAGAGTCCAGAGCCCCTGCTATTTCCTGAAATCTGAGTTAATTGGGCAATGTCAGAGCA
This sequence comes from Vernicia montana, assembly GCA_949750685.1. Classification (NCBI taxonomy): domain Eukaryota; kingdom Viridiplantae; phylum Streptophyta; class Magnoliopsida; order Malpighiales; family Euphorbiaceae; genus Vernicia; species Vernicia montana. The sequence goes on from CATKHJ010313058.1 coordinate 19,420, forward strand.
AGCTTTTGATAATAAACAGAACGTGACCATCTAAACGTTTGCATACCTTAAAGAGAAGTAAACTCCAACATTCCATTGCTTCATGAATTCAACATATATAGCTTCTGCTCGAAATTTAGTGACAGCAGATCTGGATGGACAATAGCCTTGCATGACAACTGGATGTTATAACTATAATGACCAACATATACTCTTATATAATCATAACAGTACAGTCATTTTTAAATGCACTAAAACTATCGAATCAGCAATGAGAAATTCTTAATCCTGATATGGAAGTTCTGTACTACCTTCCAGATGGGCCAAGAAATCAAGGCTTGACTTGTAATTAATCAAAAATTCAGTTGGTCTTCCAGGGGAAAAAGCACCTGGCTTTCCTTTTTGAATTGCTAAGAGAACCTCTTTCAGGATTGAGTTGGCCAAAAAGTCAAATACATGAAGACCCGAATTCTCTGAACCAAAAAAGTATAAAAGAAAAAGAAAACAAGTACAGAAACAATTAGTATGTATACAGACTTGCATTTCAAGAGAGAAAATCACAAGGAAATTTTTTAATATTTTATGAATTATTTATGAAGTAAGAAACACCACACAATGTGAAGACCACAAATAAGAGCAGGATAATCAACATGAAAACTTGTTCTCGAGTTCTTTCTGATATATGCATTTTTTCAATCTATAAGACAGGCCTAAAAGCTGCTATGCTTCATGTAAAACCAGCATTAGATCCAGAAGCATATCCCCAAAATAAACAGAGAATAACAATTAGTGTTCAAAGAAAACTTTCAAGAAAGGAAGCAATATGATAACACAGAGATAGGTGAGTTGGCCTTCCATTTATTTGAGATCAACAAATATAGTAACAAATAATGCAGCTCAGATTAGATACACCATGAAAGAAATATTTATGGCAATAGTCCAACTCCTGATCCAAAGCAATCCAAAAAATTGAGACAAGGCTTTGTTCAATATAACAAAGGTATATGGCAATACCTGCAGAAGAAATTTCCAAAAGGAATTTACAGTCTTTCTGGATGCATTGCTTAATTTGTTGATAATCATTTTCAAGTCCATCTCCAGATGCCCCAGCAACCATTCCTGATGGTCCATGTGGAATTATTTTCTGTATTAATGGAGCTACAACAGTGGTGCGAAAAATTTCTTCTGCACTCTTAGTATTATCAATGGCAGCATATGCACGTAAGCAATTGTAAATTGCATTTTCATCTCTGTGTTCTAGCCCATCTACAAAACAATGTCCCAAACTTGCATCCAATAAAAGGCTTGCACTTTGAATCCTCTTCTCCATGTTCTCAATGAAAGGAAGGTTCTGTACTGGCATAACAGAGAAAAGAGATGAGCACAAATGTATGATTTGTAGAGAAAGCAATTTTGAGTTCATGGATAATTTATTAAATTATGTATGATTACATATATTCATATTCACAGGTTTTCCCCATAAGTTCTATGAAAGTGGCTCATACAAGTATATATGAAGTGAGAGAAAAAGAGACCTGTGTGTGAGCAATATAGAATTTTAGCCGATTCATCTCACTGGCTATTCTCTCCAGAAGCATGCTTTGCATTTCCCTAAGATTTGTTCCGTTCTCAATGGGATGTAAGGAAGCACCATTGCTCATAGCATTCTTTACAGTCAAGCTCAAATCTCCATTTGACCAGTCAGCAGGCACACTTGGTAGCTCCTTTATGAGTTTCTCAACCTACATTCATCAATATATATAACCAACATTACAACAGCACACACAATAACATTTACACCATAGAAAAAGATGGAGAACAAGATCCATCTATTATGTTGAATCAAACTTGACCAATTATATGGAACTAATATTGCTGTTGTCTACTTCATAGAATTGATTTTGAAGGCTTACCATCAATGAATATGAAGTTGAAACTGAACTAGCAATCCATTAAATTTTTTAACTATTAAATTCAAAATATTGTATCCCATCCTCATCAGCCACATGCACACATGAATAAAGCCTTAAGCCACACAGTCATGGGAAAACAAAAATCAGAAATTTGAATAATGCACAAAACCCCCAATTATATTTCAAGTCTTAGGCTACAAATCTTACACTAAACTCAACAAAATCTAATTCTCCTATTCGTCCACATCAAAGCCTAAGATCTGAGCTTCCTCTCGAGAAATCAAAAACTACACTAAAATTGAACTTGCCAATCACTTCACAGCACAGAAATCCATTTGCTATTCCAATCTTATGCACCAAATTCCCTAAGTAAGCATTATTATAACGGAATAAACATCAAAATTAAGCCTCCAATTCAACTTCTACAGTCACGTAAAATTTGTTGCACAATGCCAAAGCTGTCCGAAAAGATCTACTAGACTTCCGGTATATAAAATGTACATTTCAAAAAAAGTATAATAAGTTTCAAAATTCTGATCCAAAAACGCACATACCTTAGAGACAACATGAAACGTATCCAACAATAGCTCCAAAACCTCTCTCGCTGCGGCGGCCTCAGATCTCTGCTGCAATCCATTCCTCAAAGCCACAAGTGACCCCTCCACGCTTCCTCTAAATCCCTCGATCTTCTCCCGGAGCTCCAGTAGCGGGGCACGCATGCGTACCACAGCGGCATCCACATCAACGAGCTTGGTACTGAGATTGACGAAATCAGCATAATCACGGTTGATGAGGTCGATAAGCTCATGGTTGAGGGAGGCAAGGTGGGCCTGGAGCTCCGAGCGGAGCGTATCGAAAGGAACGAATGTTCGGAGCTCCGAGATATAAGACTCGGAGTCGAAGGTTGAGGAAAAGAAGAGGTTGGGTTTGAACCAAAGCGGGTGGGCGTCGAGTGGGTCCGAGAAGAAGTCCGTAGCGGATCTCGGCGGTGGAGTTGACATGGAATCCACCATTTGGACTATGGTTTTGCTGTTTGTTTGCTGAGAAAGTGTTGGAATCAGAGATCAGATCACATATATGTGAATCAGATTTCTATTGGTAGGATCTGTAATTGTTCTTAAACGACGAATCGTTTTGTCTTGACGTTGCTTATCTAAAAAGGAACGAACGCGAGATTTCTTTTTTTTTTTTTAAAGAATTTAACAGCTTTTTGTAAATTTTTTTTATATTTTCTAATAGATTTAGTATTTGAATTATGGGGAAAAAAAAAATCCTTCGAACCATTTTATGATGATGTCATGTCTGCTTTATTTTTATTTTTTTTGAAGAAGCTATAAATTTTAAATAATGTAAATCAATTATAAATAATTTATTCATTAGTATAATTATAATCATTTTGAAATTAATTATTACTTTACTTTCATTTTAAGCATAATAAATCAAGAGAGGTTAACTATAATTGCATTTTACGTATATAATTGATGTCGAAATAATTGTATTATTTCATAAAAATAATAAATAAGTTTAAAATAGAAAAAGAAAGAAGCACACCATCACAAGCTTATCAGTCAATTTTGAGTTCCTCTCCTAATATTCCAAATAATAAAATCATTAATTTAAGATATCAATTAACTTTCATTTTAAAAATAAAAATCAAAATAAAATTGTCTTTCTCTTTTGAATATTGAAAAACTATGGGATTTGTAAAAATTTTGGTATCCATTTTAATATAAAAATCTATCATTTATTGAGTGCATTGCTACCTTTTTTTCTTTTAAACCAAAAACTACATTTAAAAAAAAGTTTGTTAAAATTGTTTTATTGTTTATACATTTGCAAAATGCATAAAATTCTTTTGGGATTAATAAATAGTTCATGAAATACTATCATACAATTCTTTTTGTTTGATTTATAAAAAAGCTAGCAAAATGAGTTTTTTTTTTCATTAACTCTCATTAAATTAATAAAAATATCAAAATAAAAAGATGATGTTCAAATTTGTTATCCTCAATTCCTTAATCTTATAATATGAGAGAGATGATTAGTTATATTCAGTTAGTTAAATTAAGAATTAAAAATTTATGCCTAAGAAAATAAAAGATTTGTATGTAATTTACATCGACATATTAGCACGGTTAAGAAAATTTTTATCTATACTAAGTGCATAGATTTTCAATGAAAAGATATCGATATCATTTTTTTTTGCTCTATATATTTTTATCTCAATTTTTTCTTCATATATTTTTATTTTATTAAATTAATATATATACCCAATATAGGTCACTTAACTGCTACGACGACTATTCTTATTAAAAAGAAAGAAAAAAAATACATAATAGGCCCTTCATGTCAAGTATCATATTCAACACGGATGAATATACTTATATACATAGTTGTATTGGTGATTCATGGAAAATTCTTGCCTACACCAATATCTGTGATTCATAGTTGTAGAGCCAAGAAAATAGCTTCCCTTCCCTTGGTCAGTACTATGAGCCACAAGATTCTCTTTTCTTTTCCTTGTAGCTACGTCTTGGACTCAAACTTGGAAAGCAACAGTTATGAGTAGCCGTAGCTGCATTATTCTGTTTAGCTCTTCGACCTAGTTTATCACTAATCTCCAATTCTTTTCTAGTGGACAAACTTGAAGTTCCCTTCTTTGGTGATAAATTATTTAGGATTGTCTGCTGCTTTGGTTTTAATTTCTGGACTGGAATAGAAGTATGTGTGGAAGCAATTTCTTCACTCCAATTTTCATCCTGAAGGAACTCAATTAATTTTGTGTGATTATCAACAAGATTCTTTTTATCTTCTTCTATCATTCGAGAATCACCTTCTGAGATATTCAATAATGGAGGACGATCACTGATGCTTTCATGGCAGCTTGAAGCATTGCTAAAAGATCTAGAGAAATCTGAAAATGGTAGAAATGAAATTAAAGGTGCTTCATCAATAGAAAATTGGTTTAAAAAAAAAAAAAGCAAATTTTCGTTATTTCAATACCTCCTTTCACACTAAAGAAATCATCCTCCATATCAGATCCTGAATCGGCATGGATACTTTGTTTTTTACTGCATTCAGGATATGAACTTAATACAATATCTGAAAGTTGAACTGCGATATCATATTACAACAATTAGAAAATAAATAATAGAAAAAAATACAACATTAATTATTTCTTGGTTAACTAGTAAAAATTCTAATTTATAGAAATAGATTACAATGATTAATTGATGCAAAAATCATACCAAAGCCATGAGAATTTTCTGAATTGGTGACTGCAGGCCTTTGATTTGAAGAAGATGTTGGCATCAAAACCTTGTCTGTCTCATAACTCATAGCTTTTTGTTGAATATTAATTATCTTAATGCACAAAGAGAGGAAAAGAAAATTAAGAAGATGAGAATAAATTAAAAGAAAAAGAAATTTTGGGTTGGGTAGCTTTCTATGTTGAGATGGAAAAGATGGAAGAAGAAGAATATATTATGTATGAAAAACAAACACTAGCTAGGATACAAAGAACAGAATGAGATATTGACATGAAAAGCAAGGTTATGAGTTTAATTAATTTTTAATTTGGGTCAATGCATTGGTTGAGCCGTTTGATAGTTTTCCCATGTCTAGTTATGTAACTTATGTTGTTCTGAACGTAATTAAAGAGGAAGTGATTATCTAAGTAATTATAGCATAATAATAAGTGCATATACGATTTGGACAATAGACTCATATTCGATTCCTTCTATACCTGCTAAAAAAAAAAGTACTAAACTGTGTGGCTTCAATAAAATTTACCAAAATCAAGTACCAGAACTGAAAATCTAAATATATATATAAATAGTGCGATTAGTAATTTAGAAACAAAATTCTACCTGAAGAAGAAATTAAGAGAAAGGAGGGTCTAAGATACAACTTCTTCTGCTTAGAGAAACGACATAGAAGAAACCTGTCGTTTTAGAAATGCTAAGTTCTCTCTATTTAAAGCGGCAAATATTGGAACTGTCGTCGAATGACCTACTGAAATTTTGAATCACAATCACATACGTGTCGTTTTTATGCTGCTTGTCGGTTACTTCTATAAGCACCGTATCATATGTGAATGACAATATCAATATTAAAGAATCTCTCTAAAACAAATCCATATAATGAAAAAGAAATTAGAAAACCATAATAATAATTGCCTACCTAAAATAAGGGAAGAGTATCCTCAAAAAAAAAAAAAAAAATCAGGAAAAGGGTCTATTAATTAATAAATACAAAGATTAATTTTAAAAAAAATTAGCTTAATAGGTCAAGCTAAATTTGAAAAATATTAAAATTTTCAATGAATCGACCTCTTCAATTCATAATTTTCTTTACAAATTGAAATTTGAGGCTAGATTCATAAATAAGTTTAGTTGCTAGATGTGTTTATTAATTTCTTATTTTTATTGATCAATTAATTATTGAGGCATAAAAATTCTTCTTATTTTCCAATTCTAACTATTAAAAACATGATTTTTTTTTGAGAATCAGGGAATGGAAATTTAAATCTAGATCTATTGTCGTATATGCACTTATCAATAGGTTATGCATTGAAGTGCTATTAAAAACATGAACTTAGTATATGGTGCTTAAAAAGCTAACCATGATATATATAAAAAATAAAAGTATAAAGATTAAATAATAACTAACCAATTCTCCCACCAAATAATAATAATAATAATAACAACTAACGAATTTCAAAGAAAATCTGCAGATAAAACTCCATAAAAGCATTGATTAATTTACACATTAGAGTGTACAGAAACAAATTAATTACACTTAAAAAAAAAAAAAATCATTGCATCATAACCCTAAATTCATCAAAGCTAAGAACACCATCGCCATTATGATCAAATTGACTAATCATAATTTTACATTCATCAATAGACTTAGACTCACCAAGTCTTTTGAACATTTTTCTCAAGTTGTTAGGTGTAATAAACCCACAATTATCTATATCATACATTGCAAAAGCCTCTCTCAAATCTTGCAACTTCTCTTCTTCTCCTCCATCTTCCATTAGCCTAATAAGATCTTCCAATCCTAACAACCCATCTCCATCTGAGTCCAATGATGCTATTGCCATTTCTGCCTCTTTCATGAACAACTTCCCTCCAATCAAATTTACATGATCAATCAATTCTGATGGTGAAATCTTTCCATCACCATTTTTGTCGAATTTGCGAAAAATAAGTTCAAATTCTCCAGCTTTCCTCATCTCACTATGCAAATGATAATATATATTAGTCCTTAGTGTTAGTAATCAAGAAAAATAAATCCAACTTAATTATATATATATGTAGCACCAATCAAGAAGATGAATGAAGAAGATTAAAGAAAAATGTATTAGCTAGATTTTGCTATAACATAGTGGTAACCAATCCTCTCTATATATATACAAGGCATTTGACCCAATTTTTTCCATCAATCTTGAAAGAAGCTACCATGAATTTTCAATAGGGTGAAAGAAGTGTTCAAAGATAAATAGAGGAATAAATACCGTAAGGATTGGGACCTATAATTAAAATATTGCTAAGTTACTTGTCAAAGGAAACAAGAAATAAATTGAGAGATAAAAGTCAACATTTGTTGTATTTTTTATATATTAATAAAAATTATTGATGGTGAAGAGGACGGCAAGGTTTTGAAATCACTAATTTTCTGTATTATGAAATAGACACTCAATTATTAAATTTAATTTTATATTAAAAAGATTGTTTTGGAAAAAAAGGAAGAAGCAAAAAAACAAAAAGAACCTACCCATATAACCTTTTTTAGTAAAAGCTTCTGGCTTAGTCTAGTACCCGACAGTAGTGAGAATATTAATCTAATAAATTTCCAAAGAACCATTATTTGCTATCATTATTACCATTAGTTACTCATTCTATGTCATTAATATATGGTATAACATCGATTATTTTTAAGCAGAGGTCGCAAGCAGCTGTTAGCAAGGTTGATGCCATGCCTCTAACCCTTTCTCTTCTAGTCTGAGTTTTGATCCAAAGCAAATAACTTTTGATCAGATTGCATAGGAAAAAAGAAAGAAAAAATTTGTAGTAAATAAGATTGAATTGGAACTTGGAAGGGATCAACTCCTTTTGTTTTACTCGGCCCTCGCTATCACTAACGAAGCTTTTGCAAAGAAACTGTCTAGTGACTCCATTTTTAGCATTCAAAGGTGGGTCTTTTTTGGGTTTAGTCTTGGTCCAATTCTACATATGCTAGAAAATTTTAATAGGCTCAATCGAATTAAAAAAAATATATATATATTCTTTCTAGTAGCTAAAAAACAAATAAATAAAGAAAGAGTATGAAGAATCATTCTAAGATCTTATATAAATTTGACCGGTAACCAATAAAGTATTGTTGCGCCTGCATGACATCAAAATTTTTTAATGTACTAACAAAATTTATTAATAATAAGAAAAATTGAAACAACAAAGAAAAGTTCTAAGCAGGCCGCACCAAACATTACACTATCTCAGTGCTCAAATGATACAAAATGAAATGACCATGCATGGCTGCAAAACCAATTCATCACTTGTTCGTGTCATTGCAGGTGTATCTGTTTAAACAATTCATTGTTGGTCCTGCAGCTTCAAAATTAGCATATTTGCTGTTTGTATATAAATATGAATTCCTTGATGCAGTGCATATGCTAATTGTATCACACCCCGATAATCGCTGTCCAAGCTTTATTTGGACAAATATGGCTGTTGAAGGTTCTTCCAAAATATTTTTTTCATGCTATTCTCCCCTCTGCCAATCATTTTGTTGCTGTTGCCCCAAATGTAGATAAAATTTCATTCATGTCTTCAAAATAGGGCCAACCCTTTTGGCTTTTCTCCTCGTTCTTACTTCCCTGTTCATTCTAGCAGAAGTCGTCACTGAGCAATATGATAACCAAGTAGGCAGAAAGATTATTAAATTAAAAGAAGAAAATAAAAGAATCCATCCATATCATCAGATCCATGCAACTCATGCATAATTAGCCTGATTTTCATCGTGACAAGTTCATTGCTGGTTAAAGTTAAAAATATACTTGCCCTTCAAATACCTGATTATATTGGAAAAAGCTAGAGGTACATAAAGGTTGTGAGACAAACAAACGAGAATTGTGTTTTCCAAACATAGAGAGGGACTTTAAATGCAAACCCCAAAATTCTAAACATGAAAAGAGAAGGAAGAACATACCTCATATTTTTGAACTAGGGATGCCCACAATGATTTGCACTGCCCAGGACTTCGATTGATCCCATCAACCATCAAGCTATTAGATATCTCTTCCCAGAGAGCCATTCTCCCCTTTACAACTTGAAATCTATCATGCAATTTCCCACGCAATTTTATCAACTTCTTAACCTCCTCGGGTTTCCATTTGTTCCTTTTCACACGCTTGGAAGGCTTTGGTTGAGAATTTTGCATTTCCAAAGTTTCATCTTCATGGCTCAAGTTATCATCTTCTTTAAGCTGTTTTGGATGTTCCTGTTGGGAAACCGAATTGCCAACTTGTGATGATGATGAAATGAATGATCTCCAGAAATCATCTTGATCCTCAGGGTCGGAGGGAACTCTGTCAGACACACTGGAAGTTGAGGTGGTCATCTCGTCATCAGGTAATAGTCTCCCAACTTCAACATTATCAACTGAGTGATTACCATGTAAGAAAAAAGAGCACAATGTAAATAGTGATTCAATTCACAAACTCGAGCATAAAAAATAAATAAATAAATCATTAGCAAGGATGTATTGGATTAAGCTTAGGTCATAATAACAATCCCTCAAACTCTAAGACGTAATTCATGCAACCACACAAATACACAGATACACACAATCTCTCACATGCACAACTGTATGGGCACCCATCCACTAGCACAGCATGCACAGAGAGAGAGAGTACCTTCCAAATTTTCTTGTGATTTGTTATCTAAATGCACATAACCAATGCTTTCAGCCTGCATCTTATTCGAGTGCTTTCTTTTTTGATATCCATCAACCACCTTTTTCAAAGCTGATATCCCAATACCAACATGAGAGTTGCCAGTTAGCCTTGTTTTGACCTCATCAGAAAGAACTCCAGCTGGGTTTTCCACAGCAATGGCAATGACTTCAGGCCTTTTACTGCTATACTTCCTCACCATCTTCCTCAAAATCTCAGATACTGTCTTTTCCACGTGAGATAAAGGACAATTCACAGGACAACTTGAAAGTGCAGCATGGGCAGCTTTATGCAGAGCATCTAAAAGCTTCCCTTTATCCAGCCATAAGCAGCGAGTTGTGATTCTTATTTTTCCTTTTATGGTATTTTCTATGAGAGACTCTGCATTTTGTGGCCGTAAAATTTCCATGCTGTAACAGAAAAATGTCAATATATCATTAATACATTGAACCAAGATGGTGAACACATTTCAGGATCTAAATATTCTACCTGACCACAATAATGCCATCTGTTGCAATTCTTAGTCTCTCATCCATGCAAAGTTCGGTTGATGTGCCAAATGCTTTATCTCCATCACTATACATCAACTGCAATAGAATACTGCAGTTAATAGAACATTTCTCAACTGAATTCTTAAAACTGGGGAATTCAAATCTTCAGATATAAATAACCTGCAAATTTTCCTTCCCAAGGGAAATAAAACCATTAGATAGAACTCTTCTGTTCCTTAAGTGGGAAACTCCAAGCATCTCTCCATTCTTTATAACCTGAAGAATTACATTTTACCCATATCATAATTAATAATCTTAGAAATTTTCAAATACCAACACCAAAACAAAATAATGTCTGGTGTCATGCACACAATAAACCTCCATATGCAAGTCTAGTTGTGGGTCAATACAATTAGACCAAGCAGTCCTTTCCACAACAGAAAGGAGCAAGAAGACCTGCTAAAGCCATGTAGCTAATACCCAGCCTAATGTGCACTTGCCTAGTGAGATTCAGAGGCAGAGAATTTTAGATTTGGCCCATTCTGGCTGACAAGGAAGTTGTTGGATCAATATGACACAGCAAAACAAGATTCAGTAGTTCAAATTCCAAATGTTGCAGTCACAGCAAGTATTCAGCATCTGTCTAATTACAGTCACATGATGGGTCTATCTTACACATTGACCTTTCAACTGACAAGGTTAAGCCTTTGGTTGGATTCTCAAACATTTGTCAGTACATATTGAACATCACATGAGCTAAAGCTTCTATATGTAAGCACATCATTTAGTAAGCTGAAATTTGAAATGACATGGCATGTGATTTGGTTAAAAAATTACAAAAATATCATATCATAACATTAGTATCTGTGTCTAATCAAACTAATATAATAATTTGTTACCCATGCATGTTAGTGAACCGTGAGAATGGAAAGTTGACTCACAGTAGTGTGTCGAATGCCAGTTGATTTCCCAAGCAATTCATGCTCTTTCAAGAACAAGAGTTCTCCATGAATGGGAAGAAAATGTTGCGGCTTCACAATTCTAAGTACTTCCTCCTGAGAAAATTAAATTAATGCTCAGATAGTTCTCATTCTTTGCCTTAGGATAATCAATAAAATGATAATAAACCATCGAAGAGAAACATATCAAGGCACAAATCAATTTTATAAATTAAAATGTGACTAAAAGACATCACCACATGCAAAATGCATATGGTTCACCCACTGGCTTCCAATGCAAGTGACTAATGTTCATCCACTTCCAGGTAGTACTCAAGGAAACAAACCACAGATTTAATAACAGTACGAAATAACCACGTCAATTTATTAAAGGCAGGATCATATTAAGATGTGATATTATGCCAAAAAATTATAAACAAGATCATAAGGAGAAGTATAAAAGATCTTACTAGTTCTCCGCGATATCCATGGCCAGATGTGTGCAGCAGTTCATTCTTACCCATTACTATAGTTGAACCAATCTCTGATATACGGTTCATCATTTTCATCACCCTAGATTCATTACCAGGGATTACCTGAAAGTGAAGTATAAAACTGCTCAAGATGCCTAATAATTTCAACAATAAACCATAAATATGACCAATATCATAACCATATTCCAAATGTCTGACTAAAAACTTTTTGAAGAATAGAAAAGGAGGTAACATATTCAATACATCAGTGACAGCACTTATCACCAAACAGATGAAGGAAAAACAACTTTGATTGTAAATAAAAGCTTTGCATAATTCCAACTCTTGAAATTCACTAAAGAAATGAGTAATGACCAACTAAATGCATCATTCCTTTCAATAATGAAATCAGAGAATGAGAACAAAGCAGATCAATATCTTTGGCCATATTCTTTTTAGCAGCTCTTGTAAAATTGCCATTTAGTATCACAAGTTGCATTTGTTACTTCCAAGAATTGCAACATCCACACTACCTAAATTGTAAAATAGAAAATTAAAGCATATCAGATATCACATTACCTTTGCTGAGTATAGAATTAGATCTTCCTTGCTCAGTTTGAAGGAATGACTGCTCCCGTATGATGCAAGATTCAATGCAGCACGAGGCTCTGCCTGACACAATAGCATACACAATCACATGGCTAGCTAAATGGTACAATAGTGAATTTAATCAGGAAGCCAGGTCAGCTTACTTGTGATCCGGTTGTGACAATCAGCAGATCCTTTGGAGCATAAGCATCAATATCTTCCACTTTTACCTACATAATGTAACTCAGAGGTATCATGAGAAAAACAGGAAAGATGTTTAAAATAAAGCATTCTGAACCATGATGGGTAACAAACAAATAGCATATGCAAAGAATGTTAAATGTCTGAGCTAATAGGCTTGCAAGCACTTTTTTTTTTCCTTTTTCATGATTAAAAGCTTATGAAATATGTCAGTCTTTAGCAGACATCCAAAAAAGCAAAATTTTAAAAGAAATGTCCTGCAAGTCAATCAGCATGCATAATTGAACACTGTAAAGCATGATGCCTAACACAATCAAGTTCTGCTCCTATATTTTGCCCATGCTTTTCCTCTAATTATTTTTTTTCTTTGTTCAAGATCAATAACCTCATTTTTCTTCCTCCCCAGTATTTTTCCTCTAAAAGTATTTTGGCCCAAAGATATTGCACCATTAAATAGAATGGATTTAGTTCAGGCCGAAGGTGCTTCAATGGTGAGACATATACCATGAATGCTGGTTGAAAGAAGTCAAGAGGCATAGTTCTAAGTGAGACTACAGCCCAACACAAAGTTGAAATAGCTGATCACAGCCAAATTTACAGATTTCAAGGTCCATAATCGAGGTGACTTAAGTTAAAAAAAAAAAAAAAAAAAAAAAAAAAGAGGGGGGGTGGGTGTGGGGGTCGGGTCAATATATGAAAAAAAAAAACCAGTTTCTCAATTCAGCATATGTGATGCTAGAAATGAAAAAAATAAAAGAAACAAAAACTAAAAATCCAACAAACAAGTAACAGAGAAATTGGCAGCATCCAAATATGTGTAATTAGTTATTACCAGGGTGGATGGATCAATTGGTGCCTTTCCATCCTTCCAAGCTGCATCCAAATATGTCCTCAATGACATGCCAACAAAGACCTAACCATAAATATCAAAACTGACAGATCATGTATTCTATCTTAGACAGCTGAAGTGCAGTTATAAGATAGTGGAGAAACAAAGAAACTAGGGAATACATACCAACTTTCTACCAGTCAAATCAGCAGCAGCTTTCACACTTCCCAGGCGGTGTATATTTGATGCAAATTGAGTAGTGATGACCCTTCCTTTAGCTGCTGAAATCCGTCTCATTAGTGAATCTGCTACCACACTTTCGCTAATTGTCCTTCCCGGTGACAGTATATTTGTTGAGTCACTCATCATCTGAACAGTGTGTGCACTAATTACATCTCAAGGCTCAAGTTGCCTTGCTCTTTATGAGCAACTTTAATGAAAGAGATAAATTCACAATGCATCCATAACAGAACTACAGACCAAAGTACCATGATAGATATTCAAAAGTAAAATTAATCAAGAAGAGCATAGCAAGTCTAAGGACGAGATTAGCATCACATGAATACCAAAAGAAAACACTGTCACATCATACGGCATCAGATGACAGTTTCCAACATAGAAATTTTAAACCAAATATATGTGTGTGTGTTATTCAAAAAAGGTAATAGTAATATGGTTTTCAAGCTTAAAAGAAATGGCAGGCTGTTAGTTCCTTTGCATTTTTCTCCACAGTAAAATGGACAATTAGAAAGTTAAGATATACATTTCTTTCCCAATAACCATAGCATGTTATCAAGAAACAGATTTCAATCAAGTACAGTAATGTATGAGACTCCTTTTCTTCATCCAATCTTTCAGCTAAAAAACACAATGGGATGCTTTTGTTTGTGACTCCCACAGAACCAGTATCTCTTCCACAAAGTTAAAACCAATAAATTTACTTGATAAATCATGTGAATATGATAAGTTGATACATAGTACATAATTCCAGGATGCTTACCAACGTTACTCCTTCTTTTGAGAGTTCCTCTAATGTTTCACGATCAAAGACTTTCCCATCCAATGGTGATTCATCTATCTGTAAATGTAAACTTCGTATGCAGTTCGTGAACTCAAGTAAAAAAGAAAAGATGCATCAATCAATAAGCTTACCTTCCAGTCCCCTGTATGAAGAATTGTACCATCAGCGCAGCGAAGAACCAGACCACAACAATCAGGAATAGAATGAGTTACCCTGATCGGCTCTACTTCAAAAGGCCCAGCCATAAATTTCTTCTTTGTTCTAAAAATCTTCAGTCTAGATGGAACAAAAATCCCATTCTCCTTCAAACGCTTTTTGATCAACTGTTTAAAAATGAAAGAGTATATCATCATATTCAACCACATCAAAGAGCTATTGTGCCAGTGATCATAATTTTGGAAGGGTGCTTGAACTTGCACTGCCTGGTTGATTTTCTTTTATTAAAAAAAATATTGGGTTAACATCAATACACTTAAAAATAAAAGGTCAACAAGAACGCACGAGTAAGTTTCTTAGCACCTAACAGAAAAATCATAATATGAACTGAGCATGTTGGTTTGTGAAGTAAGGTAGATTTCATAACAATTTGAATGTTATGCGTGCACATATGCTCAGTATCTGAATTAAGCCTCATGTGCATACATGTATAAGTAGTAGCATCCATGATATGTACCTCCATTGTAAAAGACGAAGCATATATTGGAGTATCGGAATCCAGAGCTGGGATAACCTGATTGGACAAAGAGAGAAGTATTGTATGCATTTAAAAAAAAAAAAAAAACAAAATGCTTGAATTAGAAAGTAAAAGAAGAACAAGGAGACAAAGAAAGATTTAAAATAATCATGCATGATTGAGCTTAATGATGCAGCTTAGAAGGCTGAAACCTTCCAGCAAAACCCTTAATCAATTAAAAACGTAACTATTGAACATAAAGGCCAAAACAGGCCTGGTTTGTGATTTCCCAAATCCATCTCTCATCTTCCATCCAATTCTACCAACCAAATAGCAATGGATCTGTGTTTTAACTGCACTCAGTGATTTAAGCCTCATATCCATGGCATAAAGGAGAACAAGAAGAGAGACGTAAAAGAAAAAACCACCCTCCTATGCCTATGCACCAGATACCATTTCAAGATTGAAATAAAATGAGAATGTGAGACAAAATCACTCTGTCCAGCATCAATGATGAACATGACAACCATTGAGAATGTGCTCCAAAAAGAAGAGCAATAAATCATCTAATTCTGTGTCAATGCCACATTATTCTTAACAGCACTGCCACAACTAGCCAATTGCAATGCACTCAAGCCAATCCCTTAACAAGGTGACAAATATGTATCAAATACAAGCATGTACCCCCACCCCCGGCCAAGGCACCATTACAGCTTCTTCACTGCTAAATAATGCCTCACAATTATCAATAACAGAATGTATGACGCTACACCCTGTCAGAAACTAAAGAACAGGTGTTAATGACAGAAACTTTGATAGAGTTAACAGGCTTAATAGACAGGTATTTCATCTGGCAGTTCCAAGTCAAAATGCCATTTCCAAGAAAGTAGAAAGAAACTTTACCCAAGGCAACGCACCAATGTGATCTTCGTGCCCATGGGTTATCACTACAGCTTCAATTTTGTGGCTCCATCTTTTTATAAATGTAGTGTCGGGTATAATTTTTTGGACTCCAAGTTCATCGTAGCTGGAACACATGTAAAGCAATGTCAGCACTTCAGATGACAACAATTTAGCAGCATGGTTATTAGTAATGCATGCTAAAGAAAACTGCAACACCATTTCCTTTCACACATTCCTTGAGGTGTGAATTATAGAAGCATTTGTATCCAGTAAGCATATTTGATCCCCTTGCTAATTCATGTTACTATTTGAAAATTGTTAAACCTAATGCTCTACAATGTAAATAATTATTGTGATGCAGTAAATCCCAATAGGAAATAAGTGTCCACTAAGCAGAAAAGCATTCACTAAACACCAAGATTGAATCTTTAAGAAGCAAAAACTGTGGCCAAATACTTACTCAGGAAACATAACACCAGCATCAATTAGTATATAGCGGTCATTATTCCCAACAAGCATGCAATTCATCCCAATCTCACCCAGGCCACCAATTGGAACAACACGAAGTGGTGGGCCATTAGACCCTTCATAAAACTGTTCCATCTTGCGTTGAACAGAATCCTCCATACTTTTTCCAGGCCCTTCCATTCTTCTTGATCTTTTACGTGGTGCTTTGGAACCATGACTGCCTAGATGAGACAACATAGCACAACAATCATGAAAGCTACATTCTTAATAGTAGTAATTAAAAAAAAAAAAAAAAAAAAAAGACTAAAAGAATTAAACTCATGCGCTCCAATGTTTTTGAACAGAACGCACCTATTCTTGTAGAAGAGCCAATACAGCAAGAAATAGAATACTTCCTCAGACTCGGCCGACGCAAAAGAGTGTACGGACACAGCGAAATAGCACTAAATGCGGCCATATTTTTCAAGTCCTTGGGTTTATAAGAGGCAAAGCATGTAGACCCAAAATAATAACCCAAAACTCCTATCTGCATGTGTTTTTAGAAGTTGCAGAGTTTGAAAACTGCAAATTGAAACCCTAGAAATTTTTGAAAGAAGAAAGTTTAAGATTTTAGAGAGAGTGATTGAGCTTGCTGGAGCGGGAAATCGAGTGAGGGACTGAAGCTAATGGGGTTTTTATTTGTAAGGTTGAGAAATAAACGTCTTTCTTATCATTTTGCTCTCAAATAGATTCAGGTGACCATAATGATAAACACTCGCACGTGCCTTCTTTATTTTAATTTTATATTATTTACCTGAATTTAATTATCCTAAGAAATTCATTTTAAAATGTATATTTAACTATATCGATTTTTTTTTTTTTAGAATGAATTTTTTTTTTTTTTTTTTTTTTTGTCATTTGCCAATTTTGCTGAATTTCATAATTCAAAGGTTGTAAATTTTGAAAATAAAATTCATAGTATTTTTTAATTTGATTTATTTTTAAAAATATCATATTTACCATTTTTCACAAAGTGGCAATTATATGTCAATTATTTATGATTTTATAGGTTTTTTCACCTCAATAATTAATTTTCAATTGAATTTTTAAATTTAAAAAAAAAAATGGTGAGATTTTGCAATTGGTTTTGTGTTAAACGATTTTTTTTCAGATTTTTTTATATGGTAACCAGAATGATCCTCAAGTAGCTGAGCACATTGCTCCTCTGAGTCACAATAATGATGTATAAGCAATAGACACAAAAACATAGATCAATCATGATAAGAACTGTTGCAAGTCTCTGCTATGTATACCTAAACTGAAGCGTCTTTGCCATGGAAAAAAACAGTAGTCTGATATAAAATTAGTAAATCACAGTTAATGTTACAACATCAGGAGCTGGAAACTTCAACAGAGAAATGCAGTCACTATGTTTCATTGGCATGTCCATGAATCCAAGGCAGTCCTGGTTGAAGGCATTGTTTTGTATCTGGTAGCGGAACAATAGGTCCAAGAAAGATGCGCCATAAATCAAGTATTATGGTTACCAACATTGCAGCACCTAGAGCATCGACAGCCACTCTTGGTAAGTCCCATAAGTCTCCAGGTTTCTCATCCATCCTGTATATATCAGTGAAACCCACAAAGAAGAGTCAGAATACCCCTTTTTTGAAAAAAAAAATGGAGTGAGAATACCTTAAATGCGTAAGAAAATGTATGTCATATTCTTCCGGGTTCTATACATATAAAATTACTCCAATCATTTCATTTTCTTTTATCTTCTACACCAATAAATACCAGTACAAATGAACCATGTTACACCACTGGCTGTATAAATACAACAGTAAAAAACGTAATTCGCAAATTTTATCATAAGCTGAAGCATATTAAGCTGAGACCATCAATCTACAATTTCTACACATTACCAGGCATGGTATTGCCACCAATTATCAAGCATGATCTACAATGCAAAAGAATTAGTACACAGAAGAGCATTCACGAGCTACAGAAATGGCCGAATATTCATAATAAGTAGGTTGACTCCTTACCTCAGAAACATTGGGAAGCTCACAATGAAGTAGATGGCATAGAACAACGACCCAACTTTGTACATGGAAGCCCGGTCCACAAACTCATAGTAAGGGAACTGCACATGTTCAAAACATAATGTCCTTGTTAGTGCCTTAATTCAAATACTAGCAACAAGTAGTGATTTTAAGACTTTGACACTAGCAGTCATTTTACAGAAAACCAGAATGTAATGAATTACAGACTAAGGACTCTGTACAAAGCATTGTATGAAATGCAGCTAAATCCATATAGATCTAGTTAAGGATGGATAGATAAAAGTTTTCAATAATAACAGTACACAGAAACCCAAGTTACTACGTACGTTAGAAATGGCTAAAGTCTCTAGGTATGCTATAAAATATGCAAGAGCCAAAATCCAAGCTGCCTCAGTAGCCCACTGAAGTTTATCTGGCAAGTGAGCAATCGAATGTCGTAGTCTGCGAAGTGTCATATTGGAGGCGACGTGGTAAAACAGGAAGCAAACATGTGTCAGAAGGAAAGTTGTGTGTGGTACCTACACAAAATATTAGAACAAAGTGAGTACACAGGAAAGCATGTAGGCTAATAAGAGAGTTTCTCGCTTTGTAGCTTACATCATTCATCCTCCATGATGGAAATGTATAAGAAGCTCCCAAAACTGTAAAGAAATAGTGTGTCCAAAAGTAATTTCCAACATAGCTGAAAATAATTATCCATAGACTGGCCTGCCACAACAAAAAGTTCAAAATTGAGGCATTACCTTTATTTAGAGTCAAACTTTCTAAAAATCACATACATGCAACTGCATTAACTTTACACAACAAAAAAGAAATGGAAGATTTAAAAGAAAATTTTATATAGCATTTCTCCTTGAAATTTTTTTATACAATTGTATCAACTAAATCAAATCATTATCATGTCAATACTCATACATAGGCATAGTTGCCTGGAACACAATAGCATTCCTCCTTAATTTTCTTGTGTTATCCCTCTCCTCTCTCTCCATCGCAATCTAATTTTTTGCCATTCTTATTTTTTACAGTTAACTTTCTCTTGCCATTTGCTTTCTCAAGACTTCATAGTCCTTTTCTTTACCATTGTCGCTAGAAAGATAATTGTAAATCAATTTGAAAACTGAAATGGGATCTTAAGTTTTGGCAGTACAGAACATGAACCTTTGCGTTCTGGACCGCTGAAGCACAGTGAACTAGGATGTGTGTCCCTGTATGTGGTACTATATAAGGGAATTAGGTAACTATCATAGGTGCTCCAAAACTAGTATTTCTACCCAATTCAATACACTTTTGCCATTAAGACCACAAAGTATTGGCCAGGTTTTACCAATGCAAAACAAGAGTAGAGTTCAATTTCACACTACAATACAACCATCCCCAATAAAATTTCTTAGGATAATTGAAGAAACAAGAGGATAAGAAATTACCAACTTCTACAAGCTACCTTAGATGAACCGGAAACATATGATAATTAAAGAACTTCAATAGAAATTAACAGGTAATAGGCATGTTAACAAAATTATTTATCACAAACAAGGGAATATAAACCAAAGATTGAGCAAAAGTAGGCACGATGACTGAATAGTTAATATATGAAAAACATGAACAGAATGATTGAAGCTGCTAACCCTATTTATCATAGAAAAGGGAAGACCCTTAGCTGCATAACCTCTTGATGGTAACCACATATAGAAATTACAATTTTATACAGAAAAAGCACTTACCTTGACCCAATATCGGTCCTTCCAAACCAAGCTGCTATCAGCCTGCAAAAGCACTAAACAGGTAAGAAAAGAAAATAAAAATTTTCAGACAAAAAAACAATCAACTAAATCAAGATTCACCTTCCCAACAAATATTACTGGAATCAGGAAAGAAGGAACTGCCGAAACCATAGCCAGAAGCAAATACTCCAATTCTGTAAAGCTCTGTCAGTAACAACGAGAACAAGAGCATAGTTATGGATATGCAAAATTAAATCGAGATTAATAAAATTCAAAAGGAATTAATTGAAAATACAAACGAATAAAAACTACTCAGCCTGTAAACAATATTCAGTAAATTTTTACTCTTTTCATAAATTTCTTTTACCATAAATCCAGCTCCAGCTTAAATTAAACAGCAACTAAACCTATATTACTACATAAAAGCAACAGACTTTCTCTAACAATCAAATACCCTCCTCTTAATTTTCTCTGTGAACGAAGTCAACGAACAGAGCTTACCTCATAAAGCTTATAAGGAACCACAATGCCCAAACAGAGAGTAAGCCAAAAAGGAGTATAGCAAAGGAAGAAAAGCTCGCCCCATCTCTTACTGGGGTTAGGAGCCAGCCATAGACTCGAACTACAACAACCCGATTTCGCACCTGCAGTATCATTAATCGGGCAATTACTAATTTTTCATCAACAAGTAATAGAAAAAATTACTATCATTAGAAACCCTTTTCAGAGAAATTGAAGAAAAGAAAGAAAATATTGGATTTTTACCGCCCATTTTTGGGGATATGGGTGAAAAGCTTTTGCTCGAGGGATCTGGATTGAGAATGAGTGGAGCGAAAAGTAGATTAGTGTTCAGTAGGCGATCGAGTCTACCATGTGCCGGTGGTGTAGTGTGAACAAGTGTTCAGTGAGACTGAGCTAAGTAACAAAATATAAAAAATAACAATGCCAGATTGTAGGTGCTCAGAAAGAGATCTTGTCATCACTTACCAATACCAAATTCAACATTCTTAATTGATTTCATGAGAAAATAAGTTTTCAGGAAAATAATTTTAGAAATGTTGAATTATCATATTTGTGGGAAAAAAAAATTCAGGAAAATAAAGTACTCATTTTTTTATTAGACCATGAAAAAACACTAAAAAAATTAATCCATAAATATATTAGTGTAAACATAAATGTAATAAAAAATTTCACAATAGCCGACTAATATAAAATATAAACATTATCCAAAAAGAATTTAATAGATATAACATATTAGTTATTAAAATATATGAATTTTAATAAGAATTATATTATTTTTATTATTGCAGTATATAATTTATCGAATATCATTTTTTCAAATATTTCATTAACCAAAAATATTAATATCTTTTTATTTATTTTAATATCTCATTTCTATAGGAATATAACTTTCTCACAGGTTACACATGATCCATAATTAATAATTTAATTTTTCTAATAATATAACACTCCTTTATTAATAAAATACTAAAATATTTTACATTCTCAAATTACTTTTCTAAGATTATGGCAATCAAATGCTACCTTAGTTTTTATTTTGACCATAAAAATATTTTTATTGATTATTATTATTTTTTTTAATGCTTCAAACACTAAAAAATATAGAAAATACAAAAAATATTTTCTAAAAAAAAAAGTAATTTTCGCAACAAGACTACATAAGCAAAGAAATGCATGTGATGAATTTTGGGCGAGTTTGAGGGAAATGCAATAAAGAAGGGAATATAAAGGACAGTGAGATGGAGAAGGAAAAGATTAAAAAATATTTTTATTTATATCATTAATTAATAAATATTGTTTCTGTTTAATTTAAAAATATTACATGAAGTTTCAACTAAAATTAACAAAACTAAAATATTTAGATATAAAATTATAAATACATTAAAATATTTGAGATTTCTTTTTTCTCATTTGGCATATTGAAAATGTGTTTATTTTACCACCATTATATTTAATAATCTCTAAAAATTCCAAATGCATTTAGGAATGGCAATTTGTACCCTATTTATGGTATTCACCCGAACCCTATCTAGTCAAACTGGGTAATATTTGAATTGACTGGATAATTAGTACAAGTAAACTCATACCTGAAAAAATAACATTCGGTTTGGATAGAGTACGGATAGTGCAGTACCATACCTATACCAGTACTCATATCCTATCCGAATTATCGAATTTTATCCATACTCAAACTCACTCATGTCAATGCGTTATATATATATATATATATATATATATATATATATATATATATAT
>CATKHJ010313099.1:0-12558 GCA_949750685.1 Vernicia montana
TTAGAATTATTTATTTCTCAAAATAAGTAATAATATTATTAAATTCTCAAGAACTGAACCAAAATTTGAGTTTAAATAGATAAAATAACTTTAAGAAAATAGAGTTATCACACCCCCAAACTTAAGATTTTGCTTGTCCTCGAACAAAACTAAAAAAAATACAAAACTTAAACTAGTCCACTTTTGTAGGAAATCACGATTGCATTTAGCATATGCAACAAGCCTTTAAACCCCTAGGTGATCCCATAGAGGACGAGTTGTAATCTCGTGAGGGCTTCCAGTGATAATACCCACAAATACTTGTAAAAATCTAAACTTTCAGCTATTTATCTCTGTCACGACCCGACTTTCGAGCCGTGATGATCCTAGGGAATGGGTAGGCGTAAGGCCACTGAAAACCCATAGAACCCATTCTCATACTATACCAATCAATATATAACTATTCCCATATCATAACCTGAAACACATTACTATATCCATTCTATAACATTCATACATTATATGTATGCCATTAATACAATACGATAATATATCATATATTACAGTACCAAATGAAATACAGAAAGATAAACACTTTAAAACATCTCAATATCACAATGACCATGGAACTCTAGACTTGTCTCTTGAAGATACATACTCATTATGATACAATCGAAATGGACAAAATGAAAAAGGACAGAGTAATTCCAAAGCGAGAAGATGAAGCTTGAGTTTTACCTTGTCTCAACCTCTATAGCACCTGAATAAAAATAAACCACTAAGGGTGAGAGAATTGCTAGAATTGAGGCGACTTAGGCAACAAGATGCTAATGTAGTACCACCGCCTCCTCCACCAGTACAAGAGAGAATGCCACTGCCACCAGTTCCTATGAATACTCCTATTCCTAGACATGTGGCTAACAGAGTGATTGATGATAATGGGTGTGAGGCCTCGCTCGAACGCCCCTCCCCTCACTCAGGAAAAATTGTGAAAATGCCTTAAGGAAGGCGAACGATTTTTAAGGGAGGTTAGGTACGAGTTTCGGTACTCATGATTGGAAGCATCTATCGCCTCAAAAAATTGGTTTATTTTTTAAAGAGATTCGGGAGTCGCCACCCTAATTTATTTAAATGGGAAAATTAAGGGAAAACTCAATTTGACTCCAATTTATTAATCTTTGATTAATTTACCCAAGGATAAAGTCACTAGTTCTTGAACTAGTTTGAGCTCAGGGACTAGGTTTTTGGTTTTAAAATAATCTCAATTTGGCTCTTTAGTTTAATTTGACTTAAAAATTGATTTCATAAATGACGAGTATTAATGACGATTGTAAAGTGCATGACCATGGCATATTTATGAAATATATGAAAAAAATAAAGAGCAAGTATTTAAACATTCACAAGCAAAGGAGAGTATTTCCTCTAGCCCTTATGGGTGCTAGGGAAATCACAGGATCGCTCATTTACTCTAAAATAATTAAATTAACTAATAACATTAATTAAAATTTACATGTACAATGGATTGATACTAAAAAATAAAAGGGGAAGGAGATTGATTGGGATTTGGATTTGAAGCTTGGATTCAAATTTCAAGCATGCCTACGTACCCCACTGAATGGGGATCAAAATCCACGTAGTTCATTCCACGGTGAGGTGGAGAGGTTTAAGGATCGGTCAAATTTGATTGGATTGATTTGAATTGAGGTTCGAGTGAGGGTAAGAGATTATACCTTATTTTTGGGTTTGTGTGGTAGGAGAGTGGTTTTGCCGAAGCGAAATTCCATTTTCAAGAAAGATAATGAGGATAGGAGGGTGGATTTTAAAAAAGAAATTGATTTGATGATATGATTGTTTAATTACCCAATTTTAATTAATTAAAAAGATGAATTAATTAAAGTGATTAATTAAAAGGATTAATTAACCAAATTGAGTGAAGACTAATTATAAAAAATTAATTTATTTATTAAAATGGATTTTTAATTAATTAATTAATGTGATTACTCAAAATGAGTGTAAGAAAATTAATTAGAGAGAGAAGAAGAAGAAGAAGAAGCAAATGGATAGCCAATCAACGAGTGCCTAAGGGTGAATTGAAGTGAGGGATCGAGGGGGGTATATATAGGAGATGGATGTGGGTTGAAAAGACCAAAAAGGGCTGAAAAAGTGGGCTGAAAGAGGGGTAAAATGGGAATTTTTGTGAAAAGGGGGACAGCCGCTAGACGGCTTCACGAACGTGTGTCAGAACCACGTGCGTCCGTTCGTGATGGTGCCGGCCGTCCGCCAGGAAGGCTGACAGACGAGCCATGAGCCGCCAGCCCATTGGGCGAACGTGTCAGCTTCGTGCTGACATGTCTGCCATGAGTCAGATCTACGTTGACTGGTCTAACACGCGTCAGTGCGAACGCGTCTAGCCACGTATGGCGTTCGCGAGGCTGGTGGCGCGTCCGCAGACGCTCTTTGCAATGACCGCGAGACTGTCTCACGGATGCACACAGACGGTCTACGGACGCTCAAACCTATCTAGCAGACATCTGCGAGATGGCTCGATTTCTAGGCTTCTCGTTCTGCGGTTCAGCTTTCGGGAATTTCGAGTCAGTTTTTGGAGCTTTCAAGGTATTCTGAAGTTTGAAAAATTACCAGTCAGTGGTGGTGGGTCCAGAATTAATTATCATTGTAGTATGATAACTGAAAGCTAATTTTTGCTCCAGGGGCGCTGCCCCCTTGACCCCTACCCTCTAACTGGCTAGCGGGACCACCGTACCGGCTCTACGTAACGCACTAAATTTAGCAAGTGTCAAGCTGCGGTAGCATCTTAAGGGTGCAAAATTGAGGGTTCACAGTGGGGTGAGCATGTATAGCTTTCTGAAGATGGGACTTCCAAAATTCCATGAGGAGGATAGAGAAGAAGGGAGAGGCAGAGGCAGAGTGTTTGCCCTAAATTAGCAAGAGGCTCGTGCTTTCAATACTACAATGATAGGTATCCTTTCTATCCAAGATGCACAAGTTAGAGTTTTATTTGATTCAGGTGCTACCCACTCATTTGTCTTACCATACTTTGCTAAAAGATTGGGGAAGGGTAGAGAGATCATGAGTAATCCCTTAGAAGTGTCCACTCCTTTAGGGGAAACAATAGAGGTGAAACATATATACCCTTCATGCATGGTGGAGATTGATGGGAGAGAGCTTTCAGGTGAGTTGATCTTGGTATGGATTAGTTGTCCAAGCACCTTGCTCACATAGACTGTCATAAGAAGAAGATAGAGTTTAAGCCACGAGATGAGAGCGAGTTTGCGTTCCAAGGAGATAGAAGTGATGTGCCTTCTAATCTTATATCGGCCATTGGGGCGAGAAGACTTCTAAGGAAGGGATGTCTAGGATATTTGGCACATGTGATTGATATGAGAGAGATTCCTAATGAGGTATATCAAATGCCAATAGTTAGTGAGTTTCCAGATGTGTTTCCAGAAGAGTTGCCAAGTTTGCCACCTGAAAGGGAGATTGAGTTCAATATTGAACTTCTTCCTGGTATGCATTACCAGCTGAGAAGAAACATGCCTGAAAATAAAAATAATGTTCCCGAACCCCGATACGAAGAGGTTGATTTGCTGAGACATGACCGAGACGGCTATAATAACAATAGAGAATATAGAGGTCACAGTTGCACTCGACAAGGTAACGACCCTCAGCTTCATGATTTATATAGAAATAATAATAGGTAAGAAGAGAGTGGGGTATATAAGCCTGAAGTTCAGCAAAGGAATGAAAGAGCACCGAACCACTGGCAAGATAATCAAATATATAATGACCAAGCTTGGGAACAGGAAAGGGATGATCGTGCTAATCAGTCAATTGACAATGATTTGATGAGAGCACTGAGGATAATGAGAATTGACTTCAAGGAAAATACTTGGCCAGTCTACAGAAAGCCTTACCCTAATTGGATCAACCGAGTATATCCTTTCCCAAGGGGGTTTAAAATACCTGAATTCATTTTGTTCTCAAGGGAGGATAACACGAGCATGGTAGAGCATATTTCTAGGTTTACAACGCAATGTGGTGAAGTGTCAGCCGAAGATTTCCTTAAGCTTCGATTATTTGGTAATTCTCTAACTAAGACTGTTTTTACCTGGTATACTAACTTACGTGCAGACTCTATAACCACTTGGTGTCAGTTAGAAGAGAGGTTTCACACCGAATTTTACTGAACACCTCCTGTTATTTTATTGGCCGACTTAGCAAGAGCTTATTAGATGCTTGGAGAGTCGGCTGAGAAATATGTGGCTCGATTTAGAAAAATGAAGGCCTACTGTAATGCTAGCATCACCGAGTAAGAATTAGTGAGTCTAGCTTTTAGTGGTATGAATATTACAATCAGAGAGCACTTAGAGGGCCACAGGTTCAAGGATTTTTACGATCTATTTGACCGAGTAAATGGGTACGAAAAGTTGTTGAAAGAAAAAAATCAGAGAAAATCTTCATCGAAAGGGACTTAGTATCGAGATCCCATTGAGGTGTCCACTATGCAACAAGAGGATTCTGACTCGGAGGAAGAGGTATGTTTGGCCAAACTAAAAACTGAAAATTCTTATGAGTGCTCGGCTTTGCATAAACCTTTCATTTCTAAGAAAAAGTCCCCTGAGCCAAATAAAATTGCAAAGGAATACTCATTCGATTTAACTAAAGTCGATGAAATATTTGACTATCTGTTAAAGGATAACCAGATTACTTTGTCGACTAGTCACGTTATTCCTTCATATGAAGAACGCACTAAAAAGGACTATTACAAGTGGCACAATTCCTTCAAACACAACACGAATAACTACATTGTCTTTAGGAATATAGTTCAAAAGGCAATAACATAAGGAAGATTGGCTTTTCCAACAAAAGGAAAATCAATTGCAGTTGAGACTAATCCTTTCCCCAAAGGCAATAAAAGGGATGCCAAGATGGCTGAGATCAATACTGCAAGTATAAAGGTACTCAGGTCTAGACACTGTCAACAGAACCAAATTGATCGGCCCAAAAAAAGAGTGGAGGTCCAAGCTAGCGCTGTAAAGAAAGATATACCAGAGGTCAAGAAGGCTGAACCAATAATAGCTCGACCAGCTATCCAGGAAGGAACTCATGCTCACTAAGTAGGGGCCAAATCTTGCTTGGTTTTCCCATCTTGTAAGACCAAATTTAATGTGGTGCCAAAGAGGAAGAAACCGGAACCTTCATACAAGAGAGAAAACATTAGGCAACCACCTCCTGTGAAAAAGGAATGGAGGAATCTCGTGCCCGACAGATCAAGCGATCCAGATCGAATCAGAGATCAAAGAAGACAGCAATGGCCAAGATATCATGAATGGGTTAAAAGAAATGACCAGTAAGAGCTGAGTTGTGAAATGAAGCCTAGAACTTTCAAACCCAAGCCTCAATATACTGATACATGGGAATCACATCTTCCTACCAAGCAAAAAAGTGTTTTTGATAGGCTCGGCCCTTCTGAGATCAAAAAAACCAATGCTCACTAAGACACAGAAGAAGAGGTTACAAAGATAGAAATAGGTGAAATGGGAACCACCCAAGGAGGAATGACTACAGGAAACTTGAGTCTAGTTGTAACAAGCAGAAAATAGATGAAGTTAAAGTTCAATTACGCTGTGATAACGTCAAAAGGCTGGGGCTCCGAGCAAAAATATATAAACCTGATTCTAAGCTCATACCTGATAGCAAGGAAACTAGTTTGAAAGCAAAACGACGGAGAGTCTGGATCCCCAAGCAGCCTCAACAAAACAAAGGAATCAACAATACCTATGGATGCTGAGACAAGTGCTTTATATAGTAGGGGCAACATCAACATGGTGACTATCCTATCTAATGATATTCTTAAAGCCGAACCAACAGAAGATGGAGAAGAGATTCGACAATCAGTTATTCTTGAAGAGCCACCATTATCATTGACCAATCATATTCAGCCTCTTTATATCAAGGCCGAATTAAATGGAGTTCCCATCAATAGAGTGTTGGTGGAAAACGGGGCAGGCGTCAATATAATGCCTTTGCAGTAGCTAAAAAAGCTCGGTTTGAACAAAGAAGATCTAGAGAAAGCCGGTATTTCAATAACCGACTTCACTGGGGGGAAACGTTGGCAGAAGGATTTATAACTGTTCAGATGAAGATCGGTCGTGAAATTCGGCCTGAGGGCATATTCATGGTTGATGTAAAAAGTAATTACAACATTCTCCTTGGTAGAGACTAGATTCACTTTAATAAATGCATTCCTTCCTCTATGCATCAGAATTTGATTTTATTCAGGAATGGGTATGTAGAAGTTGTCCACGCATAGAGCAACCCATTCAAGTAACAAATCCATATGGACGATGCATTATATTATGAACCCCATACTTGGGTAACTGAGATCGAAGTTCTGAAATATGGTAGATACAAAAGGAGACAGCCTGAGGTAAGTGCTTAAGATGAATCTAGATTATTCGCCAATGAAATTGTTCGGTCTAATTCTGTTCAACTCCACAGTCGAACTTCATCTTCAAATTAATGATCAAGTCCAAAAAGAAAGAAGTTTGGAAGAAGATTGTTGATCTCTTTCATCATTGGGAAATAGCTGTGGCCGAGTGCATTTACGAAGATGAGGGCCAAGATCCAGCTGGTCAATTGCAATTAAAAGACGTAAAACTGGCATCTCAAAAGCATGAAGATGAACCAACGGAGGTTCAAGACCCGTTGAAAAAGGTCAATTTGGGGATAAAAATAGATCCTCGGCCTATATTTATTAGTGCAAAGTTAAATGCAGACTTCGAATCAAAATTGATAGCCTTGTTGAAAGAATTCAAGGACTTTTTCTCATGGAACTACCATGAAATGCCAAGTTTGGACCGATCTTTGGTAGAGCATCGGTTGCCTATTAAGCCTTGATTCAGACCGTTCAAGCAACCCATGCGAAGGATGTCGAAAGAAGTTGAAAATTTAGTTCGGGAAGAAATCAAGAGACTTTTTGATGCAGGTTTCATCAGAACTGCAACAAAGTCATAGGGTCCTTCACCCAAACCAATCAAATATCAAAAATCAAACCCATCCTAAGATAAACTTAGGATCCAAACCTTAAATCTGAAATAGGTTTTCCCTTCTATAATCAGACCTATCCTAGGATAGCCTTAGGATCCATACCTTAAATCTGAATTAGGTTTCCCTTCATAATCAGACCCATCCTATGATAGCCTTAGGATCCAATCCTTAAATCTAAATTAGGTTTCCCTTAAAAATTAGACCCATCCTAAGATAGCCTTAGGATCCAAACCTTAAATCTGAATTAGGTTTTCCTTAAAAATTAGACCCATCCTAAGATAGCCTTAGGATCCAAACCTTAAATCTGAAATAGGTTTCTCTTCTAAAATCAGACCCATCCTAAGATAGCCTTAGGATCCAAACCTTAAATCTGAATTAGGTTTCCCTTCCATAATCAGACTTATTCTAGGATAGCCTTCGGATTCATACCTTAAATTTGAATTAGGTTTTCCCTTCATAATCATACCTATCCTTAAGATAGCCTTAGGATCTATACCTTAAATCTGAATTAGGTTTCCCTTCTACAATCAGACTCATCCTAAAATAGCCTTAGGATCTTTTTCCCAAGAAGATTGGGAATATCACTTCATCCACCCATAAATGTCTAGCAACGATCACCTAGATATCCCTATGGTTCCTTTTCCATTTCCTTATCATCCTTCACCCAAACATATCCAAATACTGACCTAGACATCACTTTAGTTCCTTTTTTCCATTCCTCCTCAAGTTCACTTTTATCAGAATCGCTTTATAGACAAGACAATTTTGATGAGGGGGCAACTGTGAACCCTTAATTTTGCACCCTCTGGCACACAACCAAACCCTTGAGGCACCTAGGCTCGGTAAACAGACCTCTGAAAGCCAAAATTGCCAAAATCCTAAAAATTGAGAATTTGAGCCTTGGGACCTGAGACCCATCCCTTAAGCTTCTAAATATCCTTAGATTATCCGGGATTGAATACAGAGCACAACGCAACTGGAATCGTGAAAAACAGAGTTGAAACGGGTCAAAATGGCAAAAATTGGCGAAATCGGGCGTCGAGTGACCGCATAGGCCACTTTTATGACCGCACAGCCCTTGTACGGTTCAAAATGGCTTCTATGCAGTCATGGCTTATTCTTTGCAGTTACCTTCTATTCTATGCGGTCAAAAAAACCCCGTGTGAGGTCCTAGAACCCCAGTGTGCGATTTTGAGCGTCAAAACACCAAATCCCACATCGAAACTTCATGGTTTTTTCCTCCAACCTTCTCCTTATATAAATGAGACCCCCCCCCCCCCCCCAACTCATTTCCACACTTAGAGCTTGCTCACACATCCCTTAGCTTGCTTGATTAGCCTTTGCATCAAGCGAGTCATCCCCCTAAGCTTGGTCCGAAAGGAACGAGCTCCCCAATTTCTATTATTTCTTGCTTTGCTATTGCTCCTTGCTTTGCAAAGCGATATCGGGTTGCGACTTCCCAAGTCGACCTGCTGAGTCAAAAGTTTTCCACATTCTGA
The DNA here is from genome assembly GCA_949750685.1 of Vernicia montana. Lineage (NCBI taxonomy): Eukaryota > Viridiplantae > Streptophyta > Magnoliopsida > Malpighiales > Euphorbiaceae > Vernicia > Vernicia montana. Next base: position 8,547 of record CATKHJ010313099.1, read on the forward strand.
GGCAAGTCTGCCACCGACTGAGACAAGTCTCCGCCGTCCCAAAGTCACTCAAGGGCAAGGTAAGCTTCTTTTCCTTTCTCTTTTCATTTATTTTTTTATTTTTTTTTCTTAGTTAGTTAATTAAATTGGTTTATCTAGGTTATTAGTTAATTAAAATCTGAAATAATTAATCCAACTTGGTAAATCAATTAGGTTAACTAATTAATCAACCCACCTTTTAACCAATCAATCTGAAACATGATAAAAGGCTCAAACTAAACAAACCCCCTTCGCAAGAATGGCGAACTATGTGGATTTTGATTCCTATTCGAAGGGATATGTAGGCATGCTTGTCTAAAGCATCAAATCCAATTAAAATAAACTTTCCTCCTCTTTCACCTTCTTCACATAGTTTAGGTTTTGTGTTTTCATTGCTTCCTTTATTTAATTCCTTTATTACTTCTGTTATTTCCTTTATTGCTTTACTTTACTTTAATTCATGCATTGTATAATTGTTCATGTATTATAATTATTCATGAAATCATTTTAAGCCATTTTGTATTAAATTTGCCAAACCAATTAAATGAACCGAAAACCTAGTCCCCGAATCATATTTGGTAATCGAGGACTAGTGCACTTTTTCATTGAAATATAATTGGAGTCAATCAATTGGGTTTTTCCTTAACTTTTCCCAAATGAAATAAAATTAAGGTGGCAACTCTCAAATCAAATTTTGAGATCAACTAATCTGAACCCGAGGGTTCCATCGTGAGACCAAACCCGAATGAGCATTTCGATTCCCCTCTAGCGGATCGGACCGGTGCTCGGGCGAGGCCTCACATAGGCAAATCAAATTATTGCATCTAAATCCTAGAGAAGTTTAGCTATTCATATTTAAAAAGAAAGAAACAATTAAATTAAGTATCAATCTAATAGAAAGCATAATAACTTATAATAACAACTTATTATTAAATTGAAGAATAAAAATTTAGAAATAACTCTTTTTGAGATACAATTTTTAGCGTACACGAGTTCCAAAATTTATCTTCTTGAACAAAAATGAAAATTAAAAGAAATTAAACTAAGAAAATTTAAATCTATCTAATTAATTGAATGATTGAATGATACTTTGAAGGATGAGTGGTAATGCCTATTTATATGAAATTTCCATCTTCTTTTTCCTCCATCTTACATCATTGCCTGCATCATTATTATTATTATATAATTGTCTGCATCATTAATATCATGACATCATTGTCTACATCATTAATATCATGACATCATTACCTGCATTATTATTATTATGACATCATTGCCTGCATCATTAATATCAAAATATCATTGTCTGCATCATTGATATCATTTTGATCTACAAAATAAAATAAAATACTAAAAATATTTTATAATTTATTAGAATTATTTATTTCTCAAAATAAGTAATAATATTATTAATTTCTCAAGAACTGAACCAAAATTTGAGTTTAAATAGGTAAAATAATTTTAAGAAAAGAGAGTTATCACATCCCCAAACTTAAGATTTTGTTTGTCCTCTAGTAAAACTAAAAGAAAATACAAAACCTAAACTAGTCCACTTTCGTAGGAAATCATGATTGCATTTAGTATATGCTACAAGCCTTTAAACCCCTAGGTGATCCCATAGAGGACGACTTGTGGTCGTGTGAGGGCTTCTAGTGGTGATACCCACAAACACCTATAAAAATCTAAACTTCCAACTGTTTATCTCAGACAACAATAAGTGATCACAGTTTTAAAATCAAACAAGCATTAAATCAATTCCATATTTATTCAAAAGCTAATTCATCCTACAATAATCATATTCAAGTGTGTATAACCAATATCAACGGTAAATATGATTTGCATGTTTCAAACAAATAAAATTCTCATAATCCTTACAATAACAACCATCCGACTTCTAATAATGAATTAAGCATCATAAACTCCCCCTTTGGTATGAATCTACACTACGCTGAAGGTACCACCTGAGATCAAAAGGTCTTTAATATCGATTGTAATGGGGCAGAAGGGATAGTGATGTGGCTAAATAATGAAAGTAATAGGATATCACAAAGGTTCCAAATACTTCATAGAGTTAGAGACATCATAATATTTTGCAAGAAACACTTCTTAAAACCTATAAAAGCATAGAAAACGTAGACCAATTATCATTTTGTTAGGCCTTTACTTAAATCTAAACAACTTTGCAAGATCATCAGATTTAAAAGATATTCTTTTATCAAACTTTACATTGAATACATATATAATTATATATATATAATTTTTTTTCTTTTTTTTTTTGTTTTCTTTTTTTTGTTTTTTTTCTTTTTCACACTTGTCTCTTATTCCTATCCCAAATCTTTAAGAAATGTCCCTTGCTCATGAAATATGTCTCTTTAACTCCAATTCATCTTTAGAACAAGGGTGAGGATATAAACATGTTAGAGTTTGGTGAGAGATGTGGTTTCCAAAGAAAATAGCTAATCAATATAAGCTCAAATTGGCTAACTAACGGGATGTTTTCTTGGAACATCAATTGGGAAACTGGCTGATTTGGCTTTGTGGTAAATATCCTAGTGCCTTAATCATTTCACAAGTGATGTCTGATCAGTCGTTCGCCTCGAATCACCTCAAGAGGAGTTCTAATATTTAATTCCTTCATGTCGAAATCAAAATGATCATTACAGTGAGAGTATAAGAACACACATGTTCTAACATGCTTGTCTCTGTACCGAATAACATGACTATTGTGCAAATATATATATATATATTAAGTATAATCATCATAGACATGTATTAACCAAAGAATAACATCAAGATTAAAAATAATACTCATTATCAATCAAAATCATGATATTAAAGCTCAATTCTCATCACAGTGGCTGAAAGTGTTCCTAAAAACCTAGAGTTAGACTCAAAATCCTATAAATTTTAGACACTTTTTTTTTTAAATCACAGAAATTAAAGATGCGTGTCAAAAACACAAAAGTAATTCTTTACCCATCCATCTTTTTCTCTCTTTGTATAGTACATCTGAAAAAAAAATTAAATTAATTAAAAAAAATTAATTAAAAAGGGAAAAGAATCAATCAAATATGACATAGAGGAAAAAACCAAAAATCACATATATTGTATTTGCATATCATGGTAAGCAGGTATTTATCGAAGGGCTCATGGACTGTTGTGATTCACAAGATCTCGACCCTATACACATATGAAGCCTATTAAGTAGAAGTCGCGAAAAATGAAAGCAGAGTGAAGCAACTGGTGTCATGACCAGCTGAATGCCACCTACTGAAGAGAATGGATGCTTTGTACAAGATTCAAGGTTATCAAAAGTTAGCCAGACACTTCAGCTGAAGGTGAAAGACAGAGATTTGCAAATCTAGTCCTAAATATAATCCAAGTTCCCGTGCATGACCTAAGAAGAAAGTTCAAACCAAAATGGGCAGGACCATACGTACTCAAGAAGATCCTATCCGGCGGATGCGCTATCCTCATGGACATGGACGGGAACAAATCCCCCAATCCTTGCAACCTATATTAACTAAGAGATACTTTGTCTGAATGTAGTGTCCATAGTTAGTTTCTCATATCTCCAAAGCACTGTAATCAGAACTACGTGGACCTGATTTTCCCTAAAAGAAAATGACAGAAATGATGTAAAAGATACGTAGGCAGCCCGACTCGGGTGCGGTCCAAATCATAGTATAATGCATTTTTGCTTCTCGTGACAAAGTATCTCATTCTCATTTCCTCTGTGCCTAAATGCATCATTCATTTGGTTCTTTTGCAAAAAAAAAAAAAAATGCTCGCTAAGTTGAAAACCTGAAAGGGCGGCTTAGGCATAAATTAGAGCAAGCTCGTCGAGTCGAAGACCCGAAAGGGCGACTCGGGCAGAAGTTAGAGCAAAAATAAAGGATGTCTTATTCAATGATGATCAGATTTTACAGAATACAATCCATCATCACAAAAAAGGGATAGCCCGTTCCAAATATCATCTACAACTTATCCTATA
>CATKHJ010313303.1:0-11986 GCA_949750685.1 Vernicia montana
TGACATTCATGCTAAACCATACTCATCAATAATATGTTTGATTACACTTACATATCATATCATCCATGCCATTGCGTTAAAGGCCAAAAGAATATTCATTCATTACATGTGCTTCAATAAACTTATCATTCTTGCATCTACCATGAAACGTCTATGAATAGAATCATCATCTATACAAAATAATCAAAATGAGGAATTTGAGCTTTTACATTTATCACCAAAGTTTCCGAGGATTGGAGAAGAAGAATGCCTTGGAAACTTAACTGATAAACTATAGCTCACCTGAAAAATAGAATCACTAATGAGATAAAGCAGTGAGTAATAATTATACTACCATACTTGTGAAGCTTGGTGTTTCAAGGATGGTTCACAAGAAAGATTCATGGTTCATGCAATAATGATAACCAATCGATTCAATAACATCAAGTGACTGCGTTCATTAACAATAAATAACGTGTTCGATATTAATAGATCATGGTTTCATTCATCATATACATATCATGTTTAGCAGAAATAGCAATAACTTGAATAGAGGTTCATAAGTCTTAACATTCCCCATGATAAATGGCATTATGCTCAAAGGCATTACCGAGAACTGAGACATGGAACATATTCAATCATGAACATGGGAGGTAGAGGCTCTTCTTAATGAAGCATACCCTTATCTCTGCGCAAGATTGATCAGATCTCACGGCTAGGACACCATAGCCCTTCCTAGCCAAGGCATGAATACTTTACTCTATCCATCGGAGTACATTGTGCACAATGCCTGATGTCTTGCCCCACATCAGAGTTGGAGTTTTCTGCTTGGGTTCATGGTCATGGAATTTATACAATAAGATATCATGGATTATAGATTATAATCATGCATGGGTTCTTGGAAAGATTCATAAAATTCAATCACTTCGTCACCACTGTGAATTATGAATTCACGACCTTGAATCGTAAATTTACCGCCGTGAATTTCATCCAGTAGCGATTTTCGAAATTCAATCTTTCTTTCACCGCCGTGAACTTATTCTTCACCGCCGTGAATTTCACTGAAATTGAAATGTGGCATAGATTTCAAGTCATAATCTCAATAATTACAACTAACTTTACATATGTAGATAATATGCAATTCATGACCTACTTATACACATGAAACTCTAATTGCAGGTCAATTATATACGCATAAGGAATCAAATAAGAATTTGGGGTATTACAGTTAAATGGGCAAGAAGACATGTTTTGACACAAAATGTATTTTAGTTCTTGTTCTATATTTCATGCAAAAAACTAGCAAGTAGGACTTTTTGAATTTTTTATTTTCAAATTATAGTGAAGAATATTTTTATATTTTGTTTTCAAGACAATTTGCATTATATTTAAGTTTCTTAATATTTATTCTCATCATATTTTTGTATTTTATTGTAGCTTCTTTCAATCTAATTTATTTGTCATAATTAAATTAAAAAATTAGCCATTCCTTTGGGTGCACATGTCTATATATTAGATCTTTTGTCACAGGTCTTGTAGCAAATGCTAATTATTGCTATAAATTCAATATGTTGCATGACTAAATATTGAAAACTAAAAGTTGATTCTTGCCACAAACTCTATTTTGTTCAAAGCTAAAAAGTTAATGTTATCACAAAATTTCATTATCTGTAGTAAATAGTATCGGTAATTAGACATAGATTTATTTTTTGTGTGACTAAAAACTATTCTAATATTTAGTTATGAATTATAATATTTGTAGCTAATGTATAAAAGATTAGTCATTATGTAATAACTATGGCAAGTAACTAGTTTTTAGTCATGAAGTTGTCAAATTTTTAGCTAAAATATAAACATTTTTGCCACAATATATATAAATGTGGCAAGTACATTAAAATTTTTGTTACAAATTTAGTATATTATAACTAAAATATAGAATATAGCTACAAATATTAATATACCAAGCTAATAAAATTAATTATATGCTACAAGTCTATAATTTTGTGACAAAATATTTTAACCTTTTAGCCATACTAAATAATTTTCATAGCAAGATTTCTTGATCGTTAGCCATGGAAATAACAAGTTATGTGGCTAACTTTTTGCTACACCATTTTTTGTTATGATTATATGAACCGTGGCTAAAGTGTTTAGCCACAAATTTTTTCATTTTTAGCCATGATTTGTTCCATGACTAACGAGGCAAAATATTAACTTATTTAACACTATTTAAAATCAAAAAATGAAATTATCCCCTTATCACGACCCACTTTGAGAATCGTGATGGTTTTAGGTCATGGGTAACCATAAGGGCACCAACCACCCGTAAAAATTATAAGCACTAATAATCCATATGGTATCATACAACTATTGCCCAAGATCTCAACCTGCAAACTGATAACACTACCAATACCATCTTATATCCTTACTACAATCAATCGATATCACAATACACAATTTACATTCAATTGATTCCACTCCATACATCAACTGATACAAAAATTCATTATATATTTCTTATATACATATAGCAATATCCAAAAATCCATTTTATACCTATGGAGCTCTAAAAATACTCTTTAGTCCTAAGGTATATGCTTAGTAAAATAGAACTTTATTTAACTAAGGCCTCAAGTGAAGAAAACAGACTTGAGGAGTCAATTTGAGTGTCCTACTGCTTTCCTCGCCTTAGATTTAAACCAATGCTTCACTACTTACTTGCATGCACAGGTGAGTGAAATGGGGGGGGGGGGGGGGGGGAGGGGGTGTGGGTGTGAGTAAAAACACAGTGAGTGAATAATATGCTACCATACTTGTGAGGCTCGGTATTTCAAAGTCAGCTCACAAGGATAGCTCATGGTTCACAATTCTATCAACTGAAAAATATATATATATATTTTTAGAAGAATTAATTAAAATCATGAACAATTGGATAGGTTCACTAGAAACAACTATTTCAATTACTTGAATAATAATTTTAATTTAGTAGAAATCACTACATACTAAGTGAGAGCGTTTATTTTATTGCAACTCACTGATAATTAAGTAATCCACTAGTGGCAGGGGCTCTTTTTGCGGAGCAATGCCACACAACTGCAACTGCGCAAGACGGACCAGGTCTCATGGCTAGGAGCATTACTCTTCCTAACTAGAGTCCGGATATTATACCCTATCCACTGAGTAAAGTGTGCACACAGTTTGATGTACCCTACATCAGAAAATGAGATTTCTACTTTTAGGTTCATGGTATTGCATAATTTTTGGCAACTTAATCTTTGGTCAACTAACATTATAGATATCACAACTCAAATTAGATCATTTAAAATGAAGTAGGAAAAATATGTATAGCATTTCAACAATAGGATTCTAAAAGAATCTGAGACCATATATAGGATTTCAAATAGATAAACATCATGAACAACTCAAATAGGATTCAAAGTTCAATATAGAATTACATTCAAAGAGTTCAAGAATATGAGAATTTCAACTGATCAACTAATAAATTTCAAATTAAGGTACACATTATGAATTATGGAAACAACTTACAAGTATAGTAGAATATTAATCACTCACCTTGACTTAACAAATCTTCTATCACTTATCCTTCTTTAGTGACTTTTTAGTCCTCACACCCTTTTATAATTCCCCGGCTCCTATATATATAACACATTACACTAAAAAACAACATCAAAATGTTAAAACTTATATTCTATCTTTGAGTCTCCTACTGACCCAATCATAATGTTTCTATCATAAATCAAGCAATATTACTCCAATTTCTATAATTATTTTTGAACTATAAAATAGACATGTGAGTTAGTAACATATCCAAAAATCAGTTCATTATGAGCTCTACAAAATTCTTAGTGAGCTCCCAAAGTCTGTCCTGCTCCTATACAGAGAGTTTGACCCTTGTTCACTCATTTAGTTATATTTCATTTTGTGAATATTCAATTGCAAATTAATTTCACGGGAACCTTATAATAATATATATGAACATTTCTTATGTTTTATATTAAACCTAATTTTGCCTCTAAAGTCCCCAGCTAAGTTAATCAATTCCGCACTGCAAAATACTAGGACTAGAGCAGTATGCTTTTAATTACCTATTACTATACTAAATCATATCATTTTGACTTGAAATTTTTATAAAAACTAGATAACATATATATGGGCCTTCATACCAAATTTCGTGAAAAACAAAACCATTTACATCTTTAATTAAATCAATCATAATAGCCTTTTTAGTTCTGACCTAGTATGATATGTTTTCTAGCAGCCTGCACTCTTCATTCAATTTAACATATTAAAAAAACTCCAAATGACTTGAAATTTTTATGGTATATATAAGACACATAAATATATAACTTTTATGTTTTACACTTTTGCTAATTACTTATTTAAAAATTTGGAGTAATAAGTACAAATTTCTGTTCTATACTTTTCTCATAAAAAACCTAGTTAACTTTACTTCCAATTTCTTGCAAGCTATACTTATTAACTTCAATTCAATCATCAATACACCAAGATAAGTCCATTTTATACACTTTAGAATCAAAAAATCAAGTTGTTAAACTTCCCCCCAATGCTAGCCAAACCCTAAACATCTAATTACCAATGATTTCTTAAAGAAGCTACACATATCTCCATTAAACAATTAAGTAAGGAATTTTCATGTTCTTACCTTTGAAATTTGATTTCTTCTCCTCTAATGACTTGGCCGGCCCTACTTCTTCTTTTTTTAGCTAAAATCTTCTTCTAATTTGTTTTAAATAAGTTCATTGAAGAAATGGAGAAAGATAGAGAGAAGTAGAAGCTTTGAGAGAGTTTTTATGACCAATAGAAATGAGAAATTAGTCAAACTCCTATTGGTTCTCTTTTTTTCCTTCTTTCTTTATTTTTCTTTTCTTTTCTTTCTCTTCCTTATCCCCTCTCCCCCTCTCTTTGCTGACCTTACCATCATATACATGTTATTTTTTTTTTCAAGTCAACTAAGTCAACTAACTCTCCATTATCTCATAATTTCCTTTTTAATCCTCAATTCCAATTTCATTCTCTTTCAAGTACTTTTTACTATTCAATTAAATCCTAATGCATCTCAATATGACTATAATTTATACTTCATCACACTTGCTACACTTGCTATTACTAATCACATAATGATCTCACATAACACTACAACAAAATCACTCTTTGGTGACGCTTTTAAAATGACTTAGCAACGCATATAAGTGTCGCTAAATGGCTTACCAACATATAAATGTGTCGGCATATGTGTTGCTAAGTTGTGTGTCGCGAGCGAAATGACGACACATGATCTTGTGTCGGTAAAATAGATAGCGACGCAAAGCTTGTGTCGACATTTTTAATATAGCGACACATGATATGCGTCGTCTTTGAACCTAACGACATATAATATGTGTTGAAATCTTATAGGAGGGGACACAAGCATCCGTCACAAAAAATAATTTAGCGACACATGATTTGAGTCGGTAGTATAATAGATAGCATCACATAATAAAATGTGTGGACAAATATGGCAACAATAAATATATGTCGGAAATATTTTATTATTATTTTTTTTTCAAATCCTACATTTTATTTATTTATTTTTCAAAATCCTAATTTTTAAATTAATTACATGAGAATAAATGCACAATTTAAAATCTAATACATTAAATCTCAAATTTCATAAACATAATTATATTTCACTTAAAAGTATGATATATCAAAAAAATATATATATATATTCTACATAACTAATAGACAAAATGAGTCTTTGTCAACAATGTCAAAATGTGTTCATGCAAAAAATAATCACAAGACTTTTTAAGAAGTCGAAATAACTAACATCATATCTATGCCAAAATAGATCATCTATGAGACATCGAGACTTGATTAATCTCTCCTCTGAAATTTCCTAACGAAAAACAATAAAAGAATATAAAAAAAAAAACTTCATTAGTATTTGTCAAAAAAAAAAAAAACTCATAACAATACAGAGAATCAGTAATAGCCATGGAATGATAAGAGAGAGAGAGAGAGATAGAGGGAGACAGATACTAACTTTTCTTTCATCTTATAGAGTATGTTTGGTGATACTAAATAACCTATAACTTCCTTGTCTACTTGAAGAATCAGCAGGCTACAAAATAATGAAAATTAAATTAAAGCAAAATGCAAATATAATAACAAACATTTAAAAAAAATTGCAGAAAAAAATTACCTGTGAATATCCATCATTATTGAATTGACCATTTATCTCAACTTCATTATTAGGAAAAGGATTTACTATAGGCTCATTTCTCGCATTCATTTGTGCCTTTAGGTATTGTTCCAATAATGAAGTGATATTATCCATCTTCTTCTCTAACCCAACAATGTGATTCTTCATTCCTCCCAACTGATTTTCATAATTTTGTTATATGACTTGATAATTTTCTTGCATGGCATTTAGTTGTTCTTGTAATTTAACAATTTCTTCAACTACTTGTCCTTTGCTCATAGTTTGAGATTTTGATCCACTTAATATACTCGGTGTAACTCCAAGTCCATATCCCTTGGCACGTCCATATTGATCTGATTCTATGATTTTAGTGAACACTTGGTTTTTAATGGTTTCATTGTTAGAAGATTCTAAAGTGCCCCCTCACTCTATAACAAGATTTACAGCAGCTTCTTGCATTTTCAAGGCCATTTTATTTGATTTTAATATCAAACTTTGTTTATTTTCTTTTAGTAGACAACAACAAAAACTTTATTAAGGAGAAAACCATACATGAATATAAGTAATTACAACAAAAAATTGAAAAAGTCTGCTCTTCAAAAACTCAGTTATAACAAGAATGGCTGCAAGTCTAAAGCAAACTCATAAATCTAATACTAAATATCATGAAAACAATAACTCCTAACAACTTTCATTTAACAATAACAAACAATCAAATTGTAATAAAACCATCAACACCCAAAAACAAATGAAAGAAACCTAGGACAAGAAACTATTATAGAGTGATTAATTGCAGAGATATCAAACCAAGGACAACAAAAATATTAAATGCTAGGAAAAGAAAGTATGAAAATTTTACAAACCATGAGTTGTTGGGTTGTTTCATTAACAAATATACCATCTTTGCGTTTATGTGTGATTCCAAAAAACTCTATCCGTCCCGGTTGCTTTCAATTTGTAGTTTCCTATGAATAAGAAGTTTATTTATTTTCAAGTTTCAATTACTTAAATCAAATAATTAAAGTATTTTTCTTCCATATTCGTCTCTACATCTTGCAAAACTCTTTGAACCCATTGTATGAGGTGTTTTTTTATTGGACCGGGCAGCTCTCCCTTTCTCAGTGCGGACCTAAAAATAAAAAAGTTAAAACCAAACTACAATTCAAAAGTACATTTATGAAATATTGGTAATCATAATGTAAGCAAAATGTTGATTCATAACCTTGCTTGTGTGACTAAACCAATATTGAACAAGTGCTTCCCATTGGTGAGAGACGACTTCTGTAGGTTTTGCATTTACAACTTGTTGTTCAGTGAGTCCTTCAACTAAGTATTTTGCTTTGAGATCATGCTTATAATCTTTCCATTTTCGTGCAATTGATGTTAACAACCACTTATCAACCCTATAATCTTTTGGAAGTACAAAGTGATCCTACAAGAGAATTAAAAAAAATAAAGATATGGTAAAAAAGTGCTAGAATCCAATAATAATTTCATAATAAATATATAAACTCTAAAGTATTTACTGTTATTTTCTCTTTAATTTTTTCTTTTCTGGTTGAAGGCACCAATCTCCAATTGGTATAATTGAGTGGACAAAATGCTCCTCTCCAAGCAAGTGTACTAAGAAATCCCCCTAGTATCCCACCACCCTTTTTAATTGGTTGGAAAAATTCATTAAATTCAATAATTATTTTCTGTCTAGGCATTGTCCACACATCTTTAGCACGTGTAGGTCCTCGTTTCTTGTACCTTCTCCCTTGATTATCTACACAATGAAATAATACAATAATGATTTAAGAGTTTATTTGTACAACCTTACTAAAAACATAATTTAACAATTGGATGCAGTAGAAACTTACCCTCTATATCCAATTCATCCGTAAATACTTCCACACCAGGATCTTGAAATTCTTGCTGATTTTGAAGCACCTCATCAGTTTGCTTCTGATTTGGAGAGGATGAAGAGTCCAATTGACCACTATGCGAACTTGTTGGCTAATTTCATGAGGATCCAGCAACTACCAAAGGTTCTGGGGCACTTTGTTCTTGTCTATCATCATTTGTAGTTGAAATATGACACCCTCCTTAAACGTTTTAAAATCCTCATAGTTTAGTAATCTACACTTTTATCATCATTATAAGATAAAATTTTTCAATATTTTTACAAAAATATAATAATATCACATAAATCTGTATGTGCAGCAAGAAAAAGAATAATTTAAAAAAAAAAAATCATCTACTTGCAAATACCAACTAAAGATAAATAATAGTACTAACTACATATAAATTAACATGACTGAAAATAAAAGTCAATTGGATCATGTATTACAAATTAAACAATGAAAACAGAAAAAAAAAAAAAAAAGAAGTACATAACTAAGTTTTATAATTGTCCATAACATATATAATTAAAATGGATATTATCAATTGTTGTAATCTTCTACATTTTATCTAACCCAACTAGTATGCTCATTTATCTCATTTGGTTATACAATGTTGAGAGGCATGCATTGGGTGTATGTTTCATCATCTTCTATTGGAAACCCTTTTCCCATGTCATACAAGTCCCTTGGTTTTGTCTTAATGACATAGGACCATCCATTCATTCTTGGATCTTGCACATAAAAGACTTGTTTTGCTTGAGAAGAGAAAATGAATGGATCATCCTTTAAGAATTTCCTAGTGTGAATCAACCTAGAAAAATTGACAAGAGTGGCCCCGTTGGAATCATATTTCCAACCTTTAGGTGACTTGACATCCACCCAATCACAACGAAATAACACAACTTTACAACTTCCAAAGTAATCTAGCTCAACAATATCTGTGAGTAAACCAAAGTAGGGTTGCCCATCCACTTCGACCATAATCCCACAATTTTGGGTTTTTCTATACTTTTCATGACCCATAGTGTGAAATCTAAACCCATTGATAATGAAGCCACTAAAAGTTCTAACAATGTTATTAGGACCCCGAGCAATAGCAATGATTTCATTTGAACACCCATTAGCATCCAACTTTGTCACCTACATTATCGTACACATTTATTATCAATTAATTATTTTAATTACTAAATAATTTTTCTTATAATTTTTAGTTGTTTAAGTAATATGAATATGTTTACCTGACTTAAAAGCCAATCAGGAAATTTTTCAATGAGCCACTTTTGCTCTAAATTTGGATTGGCTCTATTAGGTCAAATAGATCTTCGTTGTGCAGCAAAAAATTCACTATTCCAACCATATTAAGTAATATGTTTAGAAGGATTATATTACCAATATGAAATCGATAATCATAGTTAGTTATACTTACTTGCGATAAGTAGAAATTTGATTGCTATAAAGCAGAACATACCGATGAACTTATGATAGTGTTTTGTCATCAAGAATAATAACATCAATTTTCCCTAGGAATCGACCACAACTTAAAAACAAGTAATTTTCATCATTTTCAACATTGTCATAATTTCGTTGTGGACGATTAAGTCTTGTTTCTACACCTTCAAGATATCTTGAACAAAACGTCAAACACTCATCTGCGATATACCCTTCTGCAATGGATCCCTCTGGATGAGCTTTATTCCTAACATTAGATTTGAAATGCACCAAAGACCCAGAAATTAGCACTAAACTATTATTAGAGTGAACTGTAAAAAGTTTATATTGAATGGTTTTATTAACACAAACATATCTCACCTTTCTATAGGAAACATCCATCTATAGTGTACAGGCCCTCCAAGTTTTGCCTCAGAAGCTAAATGAATAATCAGGTGAACCATGATTGTGAAAAAACTTGGAAGAAAGATTGTTTCCATGTGACAAAGTGTTAATGCAACACGAGATTGTAGTTGATCAAGCATTTGGAGATTAAGGGTTTTAGAGCATAGTTCCTTGAAAAAGTAGGACAATTCTGAGACAACTGCAACAACTGGACCTGCCATAGAAGCTCTTAGAGCTATTGGAAGAATATCTTGTATCAAGATGTGAGCATCATGACTTTTTAATCCAAAAATTTTCTGTTTTTTTAAATTCACCCCTCTTGAGATATTAGAAGCATACCCATTGGGAACTTTGAGATTCTTGAGAATGGATAAGAAAATGTCTTTCTCCTTTGTAGACATGGTGTAAGATGCTGGAGGATAAGAATAGGTATTATTTGATTCAAGTTTTGGATGAAGCTCATGTCTTATATACCCATTTCTTGTAAGTTTAATTGAGCCTTCAAATTATCCTTACTCTTCCCTCAAGGTTCAACATAGTACCAATCAAATTATCATATACATTTTTTTCTATATGCATTACATCAAGATTGTGCCGAAGAAGATTGTACTTCCAATAAGGTAGATCAAAGAAAATGGTTCTTTTTTTCCAAATAAATTTCACTCAAGCAGTAGATGATGTGGAAGCTTCTGTAGCACTATTGTCATTCCCATCTTCATTTAAATTATTAGCATCCTCAATGAAATCATCAATATTCTCAAAAACGCTATCTTGATTTAGAACATTAGGCTCATAATTGCTCCTTCAATAGTAGACTTACCCATCTCATCCTTTGCCCTCTTTTTAGAAGATTTAGATCCTTTTCCATATACAAAGTGAACACCTTCTAATTGTTATAGGACATTAATTCCGGATGGTGGAATTGGAGATCGTAACTCTTCAGTGCCATCAAATAGGTTCTTTTGAAACCTATAAGGATGATCATCTTCTAACAATTTACGATGTCCCATATAAGTGAACTTCTTCCCATGATACAACCACCTTGATTGAGTTGACTCTGCACATCAAGGACAAGCAGCACGCCCCTTTGTGCTCCAACCAGAAAGGTTTGCTAAAGCAAGGAAATCATTAATAGTCCAAATAAGCGATGCTCTTAATTTGAAATTTTGCTCAATTGAAGCATCAAATGCATCATCACCTTCCCAAAGCATTTTTAATTATGCAATTAGTGGCTGCAATAAAACATCAATATCATTACCTGGACCTTTTTCACCAGGAATGACCATTGATAAAATAAGTGATGATTATTTCTGTAATACTCTAACCCTATGAGTTATATCTATCCTTGGAGTGCATGAGTTATTAGTGATTGTGAATGATTGGATGCAAGTGATATAGAAATGTAAGCAAGTGGAATTAATTGGAAGAGGAGTGGATAGAAGGAATAAAGGGATTAAAGAAAGAGAAGTGAATAATTTGAATATTGTGTGAATTATTAGATAATCTTAGAGGATGAATTAGAGAAATTTTAAAACATGAAAAATGTTCATTTATATGTAAACTAATTGATATTAAATCATTTTTGCATTTGAGTATGTATGTATGGAGATATAATAAAAATTTTGGAGACTGTTTGGATTAAATTTGCTCAGAAAATGGTCAATTTTTAAAAATTCACCATAAATTGTATAGTTTATATTTTGAGCTGAATTTTGGATATATTGTATATTTATGTGTCTAGTTTAAGAAAAAAAAAGAATCAAGTAATTTGGATAATTGTAGCTAAAGTTATTGTAAGTTAAGTATAGAAAGGTCAAAGAAAGAAAAGGAGGACAGATTGTGCTTTAACCTGCACAGCCATGCAGATGCAATTTGCATGGCCATGCACTCTATAAGGCATTCTGCCCAAAAAAAATTGGTCAGATTTTTGTGCATTTAATGCCCCCAACTACCTTCCTTCATCCTTATCCTCCCAACCACCGAAAATTTGAGCTCCAAACTCCTTCTTTCTTTCATTCTCATCATCTTTCTTCATTTTCTTTTCCATTCTAAAACATCCTCA